>BRDA01020647.1:0-14787 GCA_036984385.1 Crenuchus spilurus
TCTCTCTGTCTCTCTGTCTCTCTCTCTCTCTGTCTCTCTCTCTCTCTCTCTCTCTCACACACACACACACACACACACACACAATATTGAGGCAGTGTTTGCTCTTACATGCCACTGGACTCATCTGAAAGTGTACTGTAATCACGCTGACATTGTTCACAGAGCCACAGGCTGACAGTGAAAGAATCAATCATGTTAGTGTCCGATGTTTCATAAGGAACTGCTCAGATGTCATACTGACTCCGCCCCTTACCTCGACATGTTTGTTTTAACCTGAACATGATTCACATGTCTGACTTACAATTACAATTAAATCAGTGTTTTATGAAAACCATGTGTCTCTATAATTATCTCACCAGATATCTGATGGTTTCATTTAAGCACTGCAACTTAACATTTTGTGAACCAGTCCTAATGAACTGACCAACAGGAATGCTCCAAAAATTATAATTATTTTATATGAAAGTTCTTCACATTCATGCACATAAAAAGTTAAGAGCGTTCCTGTAACGTTACCGGCTTTGACAGATAAAATATGCTATTGCAACACAAAATGTGTGCACTGTGCACTATTGTCATGATTTTGACTTTTTTGAGCTTTCAATTTCAATACTGAAGTCAAAGTGCTGTGTAAAAATGACTATTGTGAAAGTTTTTTGTTGAAAATGTAATTAAATAAAGATATTCTGGTGGTACTGGGTGGCTCAGCTGGCTAAGGCGCTGCCACTATGATCCGAAGATCGCAAGTTTGAATCCCGATTATGCTGCTTGCCTTCGACAGCCAGGGCCGCCATACAGCAGAACTGGCTGTGTTCTCTCTTTGGGTGGGTAAGATGGTGCACTCTCCCTAACACTATAAACAATGTTCACTGACCCGGGTATCTGCTGGGTGATCAGTATTGGAGATCTGCGCTTTCCTCCAAGCGTGCTAGCTGTCTGATATATCACCAGCAGTCTTGAAAAAAAGGGGATTGACATCACGGGTGTCAGAGGAGGCCTGTGCTCATCTGCCCTCTCCCAGGAGAATCAGGGACATTGCAAGTGATAATAATAGGGAGAGTAAAAAGGGCAGGTTAAGTGGCTATTAAAAATACATTGGGAGAAAATCAGGGGTAAAATTATATTAAAAACAAAAAATATAAAGTGCCATATTAATATTTTTTTTTTTTTTTTTTTTTTTTTTTTTTTTTTTTTTTTTTTTTACTGTTGATCAGTTTGCAATAGCTCATCAATAAATATATCATTAACTTAAAAAAAATCTAGTATCAGATAATTAGAATATTTAATTGCAGTTTGAATAAATTACCAATCACACAGTATCAACTTTAAACAAAAAAAAAAGCTTGATATGTCATTTTAAATGTGATGAATATAAAATATGTAACAGGTTACCTGCTTGAATTAATTTTTTCACAATATTAACATTTTTGGAGATGTAGTTTCATGATATTCAATACCAAACTGTTACTATGGCTATAAAAAAAAAAAAAAATGCAACATCAAATGTTTATTTGATATACAGTGGTAACCCTATTTACGAGCATCCCTACTAACGAGTATTCCAGGTAACGAGTCGAGATCTCAAAATATTTTTGTTCTAGGTAATGAGTAAAATTCCAAGTAACGAGTAGCCTAAATTAGTTCAAGTATACCAACTACTAGGGTCCCTAGATCCCCTAGATGCTACTGTAGAAGAAGAGGTCAGTCATTACCTTTGACCGCTGTCCAGTGAAAATGCTAGTGAAAGCGACGCTAAGGTAGCAAAAGGTAGTGAACAAGAAAGTTAGATACATTTGACTTTTCATATGATAAGTGTAACCATGCAGCCACCAGCCTACACGAGCACCGTCGGTCTCCCTCTCATTAGCGGCCAGCCTATACGAGCGTTGTTGTCTCGTTTATGTTTTAAAAAACCCATATAAACACATTATTTAGCATATTAAAGTATACTGTATATTGGCCGGCTGACACAGATTAATCAGTTTTACATGTATTCTTATGGGGAAAATGCATCCAGCTAATGAGCAAACCAGCTAACGAGCTCAGCTCCTGCACGGATTAAACTCGTAAGTAGGGATACCACTGTATTACAGATATAATATTTGTTAGCAGTCATAGCATCTGCACAACATAAAGTGCAACACCACTGAAGCTTAACAGGTTTAGTTCTGGTTAGGACATTGATGGGAGACCTCCAAGGAAACATTGTGAGTCTGCTTAAGCTGGGGTTTGTGGACAGGACAACAGGAGGTGCTATTCTTGTGGCCTGTGTGGATCTCAGAGCAGTGTACTTATAAATGATGCTATCTTTTATATGAGATGTAAAACTGATGTCCTGATTCTCTAAAATCAGTAAAAAGATCCCTGGTCATTTCCTCTAAAAGAGGTGAAGTATTACATGATATCCTGACTATACATTCCACTCCTAATTATGCTCAGCTTCATCACTGACTGTGTCTCCTCATCTCTCTGTCTAATAGCTAATGTGTGGTTAGAGATCTGGTGCAAACTGGCTGTCATCACATCATCCAGGTGGTTGCAAACCATTAGTGTTGGTTGAGGTTAGCCTCTAATATCTGTCCCATTATCTAGACAGTCTAGATAGGGGCAGCCGTGGCCTGGTGGTTAGGGATCTGGTCTTGTGACCGGAAGGTTGCTGGTTCAAACAGGTAATGACTGAAGTGCCCTTGAGCAAGGCATCTAACCTCCGACTGTAAGTCGCTCTGGATAAGACCATCTGCTAAATGACTCAACTGTAAATGTTTAATCTAGAAAAGCACTATAGAAGTTTAACTATAAGTCTCCAAAATAGCAACTGTACATAAAATATTCAATATAATGCACTGTCACATAATATGTATTTATTCCAAGCACTAAAATTAGAATATAATAAAAAAGTTTGTTCATAATTGAATTTATAAATGTTTTTAATATTAATTACACATAAAGTGACATATTTCCAAGCTTTAAAAATTTGTTTAATCTACAAAAGTTAATATGCTAATAATTTGAGATTGTGAACTTCTGATTTTCATGAATACACCCCTGATCAAAATCTTAAGACCAGTTAAAAAAATTGCAAGAATTTGCATTTTGCACGATTGGATCTTAAGAAGGTTCTAAGTAGAGCTTCACAGTGCTAACAGAAGAAATCAGTGCAAGAGACACAAAGTTTTTAAGCAGCCAAATTTTCTAATTCCAATCCAATTTTTTGTGCAGATTTTGGCTTTTAAATGCTATGGTGTTAAACTTTTGATCAGCTGAAAAAATCATGTTTGCGTGAAAATGCAGTTTCCAAAAATCGGCTGCTTAAAACAAAGTTTTTGCAATTTTTTTTTTTAACTGGTCTAACTAATCAGGAGTGGTTAAACTGATCAACAGTAAAAAGGCAAAAAAGGCTTGAAATGTCATTTCATCTGTAATGAATAATACTTTTAAAAAATTAATTTATTTTTTAAATAAATATTATTTACATTTTTTTTTTTTAATTAAGGGTGTAAATTAACTTTTTCATGGTATTAGAACTGAATGTGGCACTGTACTTTTGGTCTACTTCTGTTGATTCATTCTTCATTAATTATTCATAAAGGGCAGCTGGCATTTTCAAAAGGTGCAAGAAAAATAGATACTGTAAAAAGTCATCAGAATGCAGGCGGAGAGTGTGGTTTTTGATGTCATTGTACTGTAATTGCTTGAACTGAACTGTGTCACTGTATTCTTTGATTGTGTTCCCTGTGAACAGTGCACCCAGCTGGTGTATCAGTGGGTGTTAGGCTCCAAACTGTCTGGCCCAATTAGATCCTGAATGCTCTCTGAGTCCAGCTTGTTTATTTCTGATTTGCACCACTAGTTCTGCTTGATTGATTCCAAGGTCAGACGCCTGCCAGGAATGCTCAAGTCCTTTCTGTTAAAAGTGTTCATTGCCAGCTTTTCATTCTCTCTCCTTCACACAAGGCCTTTAAAATGCATAGAGGCAGCCCCAGTTTAGGCAGGGAAGTAAATGTGTAAATTGTTAATCAGGCAAAGCCGGCGAAGTCACGGTGCCAGAGCAAAAATTCCTCCTTTCTCATTACGGCTTAAAGCATTCCTTGAGAGAGGGACCTGTCCCGGCCATTGTTTCTGTGTTCGCAGTCAATTTCAAAGGAGATGTAATTCAGAGCTATTTACTGTGCTGATTTAACCTGGGAGTTTGAACTTCTACCATCTTTTCATCTCATCTTGCTAATTTGCACAGCTGCCCCAACAAATGTTCTTCATTGCTGCTGTTGGCTGGAATTGCCAACGCTCTGTCAGACTAGCTCTTACATAGGACCATGTTGAGTTATCTTAAGCACTTCTGTCACCAGATAAGAAATGTGCCTTGACACATGCAGTGCCCTCAAGCACATAGCAAAAAAAAGATGCTTCGAATTCCATGCCAACATCTTCTAATGCCATTGATGAAGAAATCAGCTATTTCATGTCTGATGCTTTTTTTTACATGTTTCATCTACACTGACAGTGCCTGTGGCCTTAGACAGAATAAATGAAAGGAAATGGCTGAGTACAGAAGAGAGAAGAGTGATGGATGGATCTCTTGTCACCGGGGGTCTCCCCAGTCTCTACTACAGTTGGGTCGGAATAAGTATGACAGTCAGGAGCTGATATCACAAGAGTACTCCAAGCCCTCGTGCTGCTGTTTGAATGGGTGTTAATTGATTCTGGTATTTCTCCTCGAGCCTGGAGAGGCCTTCAGTCCAACCCGTCCCAAAAGACATGGACAGCATGGAGGAGAAGTAAGCCTGGAGGACAATTTTCACTCTGCATCATCTGTAAATCAGGTTTTCGATAAGCATCCCCTACGGTTTTAGATTGATGACCCAAGCATCTTTAAGTAAACATGCTTAATACAGTGGTAACCCTACTTACGAGTTTAATCCGTGCAGGAGCCGAGCTTGTTAGCTGGTTTGCTCGTTAGCTGGATGCATTTTCCCCATAAGAATACATGTAAAACTGATTAATCTGTGTCAGCCGGCCAATATACAGTATACTTTAATATGCTAAATAATGTGTTTATATGTTTTTTTTTTTTTTTTTTAAATAAACGAGACGACAACGGCGCTCATGTAGGCTGGCCGCTAAGGAGGACAGGAGGACGGGCGTACGTGTATGGCATGGTTACACTTATCATGAAAAGTAAAAGTAAATATTTCTTGTTCACTACCTTTTGCTGTCTTAGCGTCACTTTCACTAACACTTTCACTTTCACTGGACAGCGATCAAAAGCAATGACTGACTTCTTCTTCTACGGTAGCATCTAGGGGATGCTACAACCGCAGCGCCCCTAGCGGTTGGCATACTTGAACTAATTTAGGCTACTTGTTACTTTGCATTTTATTCGTTACCTGGAACAAAATATTCTGAGATCTTGACTCGTTACCTGGAATACTCGTTAGTAGGGATGCTCGTAAGTAGGGTTACCACTGTATATTTGATTTTAACTCTGCTATTAAAAACAACATAAAAAAAAAGCCCTATAGTTTAGAGTTTGGGACCAAAGGGTCCCTGGTTTGATCCCAGGGACTCTTGGGCAAGGCACCTGACCAGTACCTGCTCACCAGGGGTCATGGATAGTGCTGTGAGTAAGTGTGCTTGTGTATGTGTGTTTTCACTGCACTGTGCACTTTCACTTTCACTTTAAACTTACATTTCCAAGTTATATATATAAATAAAGATGCATTTTGAAAGAACACAGAGTTTGATTTGTTTAGCAGGAAAACTGTCAAGTTGTTCAGTGTATTGGGCACTTCAGGACTGGTAGTGAGAAGCACTGACCCTAATGGACTTTCTATGCCAACATACTGACCTTCCCCAGCGGAGGGGGCAAGCCATTATTGAAAAGGGCAAAGAACTCCAACTGCTGATGGAGATTACTGAAATAGGAAGGAAGAGAGGTCAGCTGAGCTTTAGCTGACTTCTATTAACTTATGGTTGATCTTGTAGCGAGATGAGGACTGAAATGTAGATTCCAAACAACAAACTGGAATATTTCCATATTTTTCACATTATACACAGACTACTTATGCTTACCATTCATTACAAACAACTACCACATGGAATCAGGACTATTCATTCTCAGGACTGAGATATCATTTATGAGATTTATGAGCTGCATCGCTATTTGGGCTTAAACCTTCTGTCATCAGTCACAAAATGTGAATTGCAAAATTATAATTTTTGGGGAATTTTTGCTCTCGCAAAATTTGAAATTCGTGGGTAATTTGATGCGCGGTACTGTGTATACGTATTTACAAAAGAAGCGTAGTGTACAGTAAGATCTCTCATCTTCCATTTCACTTCGGCATCCAACTGCTGCACATGTATGTTTGTCTATCTGCTGTGTTGTGTACGTACTATATTTGTGAGATTTTTGTAAAAACTGAATTTATTCAATCCCTACAATGGCACCAAAACGTTCTGTGGCTTATAAGGATCCTGGCAACACATCCAAACGCCACTGAAAGATGCTGATGATAAAAGAGAAGCTTCTCAACAAGTTGAAGGAACAAAAAATATATATTATAATTATGTATTAATTAATTAATTTAAATTAATATTAATATTCATTACCGTTACGTTTTTTAAGGTGCTGTACATGTACAGCATGGAAAATGTTATTAAGGAAGTGGGAAATGGTTATGTAAAAGAGTGTGGCATGGGTTTATAAAGGTTTAAGATAATGTGTTCCTACTTTGCGGAAATTCCAGTACCGCGGGAGGGTCTGGAATGTTACCCACATGATAAATGAAGGACTACAGTATTTATATTATACATATGACTTTGTTCCAGTTGTGATATCTAAGTTATCCTCATAAATCTCCAGTGTGAAGTTTTCACTGATCTTGGTCCACTGTTTTCAGTGAAGTCCAAAGTCAGCGCAGCCATCTACCAGGAGATTTTAGAGCACTTCATGCTTCCATCTACTGACAAGCTTTAAGGAGATTATTTCCTTTTCCAGCAGTTGTTTACTGATTGGCCAGGAAATACGTTCTGTAAGCCATACTGATTAATAAAAAAAGGCTTGAAATATGTCACTTTATGTGTAATGAATATAAAAATATATGGCATATATATGTTTATGTTTTTATATTAAACTATGACCCAAAATGAATTTGTCATGATATTCTAGCTTTTGATGGATGACCATATGCTGAGATGATTGAATATGAGGCAGGATCTGTGTATTTGATAAGCTGTATTCTCAGCGGCACACACCATAACTCTGGAACATCTGGCGAGCGCTCCACGTGTTTGCTTTCCACCAGTTCCCATAAACTCACTTCACCACACACAAGCACACAAACGTGTAATGTATAGTTTGAGATGAATTCTAATGCTGCTAAACAGGATGTGGTTTAAGAGCTCAGACAGGACATGCTTACAAGTCTGGTGTTTTGAAGGATTCCAAACTTACAAACGGAGGATCAGTGAAGATCTGACGTGAGGTGTAGTGATGCTGTGAGCTTGGTGAGTCATGGGAGCTGTGTGTGAATCGGTGGTACATGCTGGCAGAGGAAACAAACACACACAGCCGCAGCCAGTCGCAGTGCTTTCCCAAACCCAATGTCCCGCAGCTGCTTCCACCTCGGCTGCAGACTCAGATCAGCTGAGTGGGCCGCAGGTGCTGCCTGTCGCTTCATTAGCCTCCATCCACCCATCCACTCTCACACAGCTCAGCTCACCCACCTCTCTGATCACAAGACAGCTCTCACACACACACACACACACAGACACAAAGGGTATAAAATGTCATATGTGAGCTCACACTTCAGTCCTTCAATCTCATTCACTTTTTACAATTCAACTTGTTTGATATACTAGTGCATCACTAAAAATAGAATATTGTGAAAAGGTTCATTTGTGTTCATAATTTAATAAAAAAAATATATAATATATTCTATATTTATTGCATGTAACATGACAAATTTCAAGTCTTTTTACATTTTTATATATAGAATTTTATTTCTAGTATTTGACAGTTTTTCCCTCCCAATGTAGTAGTGGCCAATTAACCCATTCCATGCTCTAGGGGCTCTCCCCATCACTTTGCAATGTCCCTGACGCTAAGACAAGCACAAGCCTCCTCTGATGCGTGTGATGCAGCCACCGCCACTTTTCAAACTACTGCTGATACACCGTCACTGGGGAGCCAACACGCTCGGAGGAAAGCCCAGGATCCTCAACTCCAATGGACCAATCAGTAGATCCTTGAGCCAGTGTAGTGTGATGGGGAGTGTGATATATTATATATATATATATATATATATGCGCCACTGTGCTGGAGTGCTGAGGTAAAATAACAAAATATGTGCTTATGCATGGCATAATCCCCACAGTGAGTGTCTGTTGGTGTGTAGATGCATATAAAATGTGCCTAATGAGCCATGCTCCTGTGTGTTTGATAGTATCCCCATTGTAATCTGTTGTATATGCCTGTGTGTGATTGTTCTTATGTAAGGTAAGGTGTGTGTGTGTATGTGTGTGTACTTTTCAGTATGATACACCCTGACTACAGCTGTGTATTGGTAATAACCTGGTGAAACATATTATGATACAGGGGTTACAGTTCAGTCATATATTAAAAACAATATATTCATCCATCGATGGGAATTTTACTAGTCAGCTAGGTTTGCTAATGCTAACATTAATGATACACTTTTATGCATTTTGCTTACACTGGAGTGGAAGAGTCTAATGACTGAGGATACAGTAGATTACATTGCTGCTATTAAACACAGCACAAACAGAACCCCTGTCAGCTACTGATCTTTGTCTACAGTCTATTAATTAATAATCAATACTGTGTTTTTGAGAGTTCATACAGTATTACAAAACACAACATTGTGATACTTGTAGCTTCAAACACCTCTAATCCTGACATTGAAGGGAAACCTAAGGCATTTTCACACCTGAAAGTCCAGACCATGGTCCGAACCAAGGCTTACCTTGTGTATATTTGGTCTGGTTCTTTTGTATTCACACTGCATTATTGCGAGCGCACCAAAGACCTTTGTATGATACACCTACGTCCTGTCATCATCACTTATGTGGGGGTGCATCTTCCTACCCTTGACCCTGATTGGTTTGTAGAAGGACGTGTGTCTGACGTTGGCATGTGTTTAACTTAAAGTGGCATTGATCTGCCGTCCTGTAATATACTTTCTCTCTCATCCTCTCAGAAAATAAGCTGTATGTTTCAGCATTTTTGTGCGGTTTTTTTCAAGCTGACTTTTCACGCATTCATTGGACTAAATTGTAATTGTTTGTGAAATTAATATAAAATGACAGTTTTCCTTTTTGAATTAAATTATGAACACAAATGAATTATTCATGATATTCAGATTTTTATGACGTAGCCCTGTATAAGGTTTGCAGGTGCAGGTTATACTGTATTGGTTAAAGAGTATGTAAGATATAACATAAGACATATGGATGAGCCTGTGTCCTGGTATGTACTTATGGATGTGTGTGTGTGTGTGTGTGTTTGTGTGTGTGCTTTTGGTTCAGAGTGCCGAGAAACAGCAGAATGCTTTCACCTCCCTGCATGTGACTAAAGAGCTGTAAATGAGTCTTGATGAGTTCTCTGCAGGACTGTTGTCCTCTCGAGTTTCACACCTCTGCTCCCTCCATCCTTCTCTTTTAAACACACAAACAGCCTGAGACTTATTTTAGACACATCCTAACCATCCTGTCCTGATTGACAGACGTCAGGCTTCCTATTGTCACTCTTGTTAGGCTAATTAAACCAAGTGATTCCCTACAGCTTCTCAGATGGAAGTTTGGCATATGCATGTGTGACTTCAGGTCGCATGATATATTAATACAGTCTCCACCATCTGTTTCTGGGGTTTCACCTAGCCTGGTCATACTCCCTATGGAGCCAGTCTGAACAGTACAACACCACCAATACTAATGCCAACAGATGCTAAATTTGTCTGCGTTTACTCTTCTTCCAGTAGCTTTATATGTGAAGGAGCTTCTGTATGTTCAGGGCATGGAGGTCGCTGATATAATTGCCTGTTTTCATGTATTTATAGTCGAATTTCCATGCAGTTGCTAATTGCCGTGTTACTCTGAAGTGATTGCTGTAGCAAATGTTCTGCGACGGCTTGTTGTTTTCCAGTTTATTAGTTTTGGCGCTGCTGGGTAATTACTCAGGAGAGCATTCTGAGGAAAGAGATGAGCTACCTGCTGAGGTGAACTGTGTTCAACACGACCTGCACATTATATCTCTCTAAACTCAGTATGAGGGGAAAATCTCACCTCACCAAATTCATTTTGGGCAGTTAATCTAATGACAGCATTCACAGGCACACCTCAGTTTTATGTGTCCAGTCACACTGCATAGTGACTTACATGCTGTAGTGTCTTATTCACAACAGTGTTTAAACACTTATGGTATTTATTAATGTAACCTCATTTTGACTTTGTCTTTGTTTTGGGGTGAAGTGGACTTAAAAATAGTTGAAAATACCAACCACAACCTTTGTGTCTCTCTGATAGATGTGGGTAATCCAGGTCCAGAAAGTAAGAATCCGCCCCAGGATTTTTTTTCAACTGCCTTGTTGTTTCTGCTGCAGATATCCTGCAGCAGAGCCACACATGAAGTAGGAGCAAAATCCTGGGATGGATTTTAGCTTTCTGGACCTGGATTACCCACCTCTACTCTCTGAGTGTCAGGACGAAGCTGAACGAAGTGAGCAAACACTTGCGGATAAAAATACAAGGAGTTTACTTGTTTGAATTCAAAATTGTTCACAGATCTCAAAGAACAGAACAGACTGATCACAATGCTAAACCAGCAAGCATAGACAATAAGCATAGTCAAAAATCGAGACAAAACAGATTCCAAAATACCAGGCAAGACAGGAAAAACATCAAATACTAGGGAGCAGGCAAAAACGAGGTCGAAGACTAATCCAAGATCAAATAACCAGAGATACAAAAATACAAGAATCAAGGCTTCGTAAGGCACGGATTAAGTGGCAATACTTTGCGTTGGAGAAACCAGCACACAAAGCTTAAATAGAGTCTCTCTAATGAAGAGCAGGTGTAAGCAAGCAGTCAATACTCAGGTGAGAGTGACCTTCGGACTCGCATCTGATTGGTGGAGTCAGAGCGCCTCTCGCGTGGTGGTTGCTGGGAAATGGAGTTTGTTTTGGGTTAATTCGTCTCACCATTCCTGACACTGAGTTAACTTTGATTAGAAATGTAAATTTTAATGCTGATCATGGTCAAGGTGAGTCCACTACCCCTTCACCATGTGCCAACCAGAGCATATATATATATATATATAGCACAATTTACTGTATTGTCTAAACCCAGGACAGGGTGCCAATCCATCACTAGGCACATACACAGACAATTTAGAGTACCCAATTCACATGATCTCCATGTTTTTGGACTGTGGAAGGAAACCGCAGAGTCCGGAGGAAACCCCATGCAGACAGGAACTCGACCCAGATGGAGATGAACCCAAGACCTCAGAGGCAAGCATGTTAACCACTGTGCCACCCGAATTAATGTACAATTAATGTAATTTTTCTTAATTTTCTTACTTATTTTTATTTTTATATGATGAAAACCACTTGCAGTCTTGGTCTTGACTCAACTCAGTCTTGGTCCTGACTCAGACTCATCTACTAAAATTCTTAGTCTTGATTTAGACTCAACATGTCTGGCGTTGATCTTGACGTAGACTGCTCTAGTGGCTTTGATTGTAACATTAATATTTACAGCATTTACTGCAATTAACATGAAGGGAATATGGTTAATAGTTGAATGCATAAGGATGTAAAGTACATTGCTTGACATAAAATTATTGAGCTTTAAAAACTAGTATTAAGATTTTTGATTAATGCTGGATATGTTGTTGAATATGATGATAATGCCCACATTGTGGTCTTGTTTAGTTTTTTTTTTCTTGCTCCTTGCAGACCTGATACAGCTAATTCCTGTGCACTGATCAGCCATTACGTTAAAACAAGCTGCCTAAAATGTCCCCTATGTGCTGCCAAAACAGTTCTGACCCATCAAGGCATAGATTGAAGTTCTTTGTGGTATCTGGCATCAACATGTGAAGTGGAGCACCTGTGGCTCAGGCTTGTTTGTCTTGCACATCTCACAGATGCTCAATCCAGTGAGATCTGAAGACTGTTCAACCCCTTGAACTCCTGAACATTTCTTTCCGCAGTGTAGCAGAGTGCATTATCCTGCTAGAAAGAAAGCACTGCCATTAGGGAATACCACTGGCATGAAGACGTGTACTTGGTTTGCAGCATTGTTTAGCTGCACCAGTGGTTTTCCAGCAGAACATTGTCCATAATAATATGATGCCTCCCCTGGCTTGTCTTCTTTCTATAATGCACCCAGGTGCCATTGTTTCCCCCAGGTAAGAAACGCACAGGGATCCAGCCGTCCACATGATGTAAAAGAAAATGTGATTTAGCAGACCAAGCCACCTTCTTCCAAAAATAACTATTTAAACTCCAAAAAATGAGATTTCTAACATGTGTGTGCATTTGTATATCTGTGTCAGCAATGAGCACAATTAACATAACTGAATGAAAAAAATTCAGTATTACAAAACACAACATTGTGATACTTGTATCTTCAAACATCTCTAATCCTGATATTGAAGGGAAACCTAAGGCATTTTCACACCTGAAAGTCCAGACCATGGTCCGAAATAAGGCTTACCTTGTGTATATTTGGTCTGGTTTGTTTTGTATTCACACTGCATTATTGCGAGCGCACCAAAGACCTTTGTATGATACACCTACGTCCTGTCATCATCACTTACGTGGGGGTGCATCTTTCTACTTTTGACCCTGATTGGTTTGTAGAAGGATGTGTGTCTAACGTTGGCATGTGTTTACCTTAAAGTGGCATTGATCTGCCGTCCTGTAATATACTTTCTCTCTAAAACTCCAAAGAATTAGATTTCTAACATGTGTGTGCATTTGTACATCTGTGTCAGCAATGAGCACAATTAACATAACTGATTGAATTCATTAGAATTCATTCATTCATTAGCTCATATTGGGCAGTTCATTGGGAAATGTTTGCATAGTGTGAGTTTTGATATGATGGCAACAATGTATTTATGGAACAAAGTATGTTTGATCCTGGACTTGTACCGTACTCTAATTGCCATGATGCTTTCATCAAGGCATGGATGTTATGGCTTTAAGGTAAAGAAAAATCTCCGTTACAGCATACCAACATTAAGGAAAGTAGAAATCTGAAGGACTCCATGATAAATTGACTGCTTTAATGAAAGAGTTATTGATTTGGACTGAAGCTTTTTGATTTAGGGTAGAGACATTAATTCCCTTATTCTCCTTTAGGTGTCTTTGCTGAAGCCTGATACTGGGTGGCTATTAAATTACCTGTCTCCTGGCACTGGATAAGTGAAACGTGTAATAAAGAGATTACTGTGAGAGAGGTCAGTCATCTCATGCCTGCCTGTAACGTAATGCCTGCCTATGTTCATTAGTGTGTGGACACCTCCGTGGCAGGGAATTAGCATTAGCTTGCTGATATCTCTATCCCCCAACTGCAAATAGGCCCACAGCCTTAAAAGAAAGTCTTACATGTTCTCAGAGTTCACAGCACTCAGTGGTCACGTCATTAGGTACACATTCCTTGTATCTACACTGATTGACCCACAGAGCAGATATTATTTGGGTGGTGGATTGTTCTCAGCACTGCAGTGATCCTGATGTGATGGTGTGTTAGTGTCACGCTAGTACAAGTGCATCACTTGTTGGCTGGATAGTTTTGGCTGGTGCACTATTTTCACTCTAACAGTAACACTGAGGTGTTTAAAAACTTCAGCAGCTCTGTTGAGTCTGATACACTTGTACCAGCACTACACACACTTGTACTTTGCACTTGTACTAGCATAACACTAAGTCACCACATCCACATCAGTGTCACTGCAGTCCTAAAGATCATGATGAAAGGAGGATAACAAAGTATACAGAGAAACAGATGAAATACAGTCTGTAACTGTAGAACTATAAAATGAATAGATAAATAAATAGACACCAGGGTTAGATACAAAGTATGTGTGCCTAATGAAGTGGCCATTGCGTGTATATGTACCTGAGTCTTTTGCTCTTGCAATATCTTCTGGTCCTTATCAAGTAGTTTAACTGAAAAATATGTGATTTGAACGTACATGACACTGGTTGCACTTGATTAAAAAATCTTACATCACAATTGCCGACAATGTCTGGCAAGAATTTCTGATGTAAATCGTTTTGTTCATGTGCAACGATCTGGCATATTTAACGCATAAACAGAAATGGCAACACATTTGCTTTGACCTCCAAATCTCTTACATCACTCTTCTGTGAGCTTTAATTTTATTGATGTGATGTTTCATGCCTGAAAAGATAACCATATTCACTATAAATCGCACAATGAAGAGAGACATTTTACTGTATGTTCATGACCTTCACCCAATCCCTTACAGTGAATACAGTAATATATGGATGGACCATGCCTGTTATAGCTAGGCCTTCACTATTATCACCACCATTAATTTAATTAGAAAATGTTTGATTTCATCTTTTTTGAATCTGTTGTTTTGATAATGCTTTAATCTATTGATTAATCAGGTAAATTAATAAATAATAATAAATTTCAGAGCTTCCAATTTGGGATGTTCTAAGGGGGACATTAAGTATATATATATATATATATATATATATATATATATATATATATATATATATATAT
>BRDA01020659.1:2764-13558 GCA_036984385.1 Crenuchus spilurus
TATATATATAATTAAATTTATTAGTAAACTTTGAATTAGGCAGTTTTTTTGGGTACTGTGCCTTTAAGACAAACAAACTTTGTCAAATTTGTTAAAGTAATCGTAATAGGAACTTGACGTCTTAATTCTCTAAAAGCTAGCTCACAGAAAGTTATTAAATGTAATATTTATGAGCACACTGCCTGATGTCTGACAGTCATTTTAAGCATTTTGAGAAGATTTTGGACAAAAAAAGTATTTTGCAAATCCATCAAAAGTAGAAGGATACATACAAGACAGGCGAAAAAGTGCCCCAAGATAACTTATTTACTTACACATATATATCATTATTTTTCCATCATCAACAAAACTCCAGACCCATGTACATTCAATAGTGGCTTTAGATCATAAAAATGATATGTTTGTGCTGTAGACCTGTAGTGCTTATCATAAGCTGACCCGACGTTCCTGTTTTGTGACCAAAAACACTGTAGTTTTAAACTGAAATAAAAGCACATCAAAAAGTAAAGAAATGCAGACAGTAGATGTTGTATTTGTTTTGGCCAACAGAGGACACTGCTGCTGCTGCTATGTATTAACCAGTTCTACTACATGCTCACCTAGTTTTAGAGAACACTGCAGTGTAAAACACCAGTAGCTACTGTCAAGTCTACAACAATCAATCAATCAAATAAATCAATCAATCACCTTTATTTAAACTCGGGGTACATTCAGGGTGTCCCTCATTTACAATGTACTTGTAGCTGAGGTCAGATACAAAATGAAAAGATGAATTTACATATTTATAGACAATATTACAGGCAAAGTAAAAAAATATGGTAATTTCATCCAAAAGAGAAATCCATTTAAACAAACTATGCAAAACAGTAAAAGTAATACAAAGTCAACGCACAAAAATAGACATAATAAATTAAATAAATAACATAAAACAAAAAAACAGGCCTTCAGAAATGACTAAAATTATAAGAATAGATAGAAGTAGCTACAACTAAATGTAACAGGATAACTAAAACAAACCTGAGCATCATCACAAACAGGGATGGGATTAAAGGACTAGATTAGTACTATAAGATGATTGGCAGGGTGATTTACATTTATTGGTTGGCAGGGTGATTTATTAGGCAGAAAATATATTTGAATATAGATTAATGTGAGATTTAAAAACAGATCATTATATTTAAAACCATAAAATATGGCAAAAGTTGACAGCAGCCGTTTCTGTCAGAAATGAATTTAAGGTCTCAATTATACCACAATGTACTGTACTGTCCATCATGTTTACTGAATATAATAATATAATTTAGCTTCACTATGATAGGTTACTGTAATGATTTCCAGAGTCCAGGATCCAAGTACAAGTGCTTATTCACCAGCAGAACTGTTCAAACCAGAGATTATAGAAAATGGAGCAACAATAACTGAGGTAAACAATACAGAATGGGTTAATCCAAGAGGAAAAGCATAAATAAAAAAATCCACATAATAAATGCTCAGAATTTAATAAACAATACACAAACAGGACCTTGCACTGAGACACTATAAAACAGGCTTTTACAGAAGCTACACTGAATGAAAACAAGCTAGAATTCTAGTGACAGTGACCTCTGCTGTCTGGGAGGGGAATTGACTTGCTAAAATGTGACCATTACTGTATGATTTCAAGTTATTATGGCCAAAATAAATGAGAACTGCCCAGCTTTATTTTATTGATATCTTGACCACCGAAATGGAAATATGTTGGATGTCATTTAAAAAAGCTATTCACTACATCCAACCACCAAACATCTGAGTAAATGTCTATAAAATGCACAAGGTTTACATGAATTATGGCAATACAAATCAACTAAACTATCTTAACAAGCTTTTGTGTTTCTGCTAGCCTAGCACTAGCCGGAGGTGACTTAGCTGTTATTTTAGATGTGTTATTACTGTGACACTGCTTAGATCTGACCTGCTTCACAGATCCAGTGTCCAGCAGGAGCGACTGGACTAATCTTAGCCTAATAGCCTAATCTTTAGCATTAGCTTTTCTCAGGCTAATTCAGCAGGGGGCCACCAGGCCCACTGGGGCAGCTGTCAATGTATACTGGAGGTTAAGACTCAATTTGAGTCTCTCTCTCTTTCTGCGTATTTCCCTACGGGCGATTATAATAGGAGAATCAATGCTTGAGTGAATTTTAATTTGTCATATGGAGAGCAGGAGAGATATTTCAGTCTGCAGTGGAAGTCTCGTCATTAGCTCAGGGGAGAGTACAGAGCTGATGGAGACGTTACGATTGTGTGGGATTATTGATTGCAGACAAACGGCAAACCATAAAGCCATAAAACCTGAACACCCTTCAGTCTGAAGTGTGCTCACAGCGTTGGGGGGGATGTGAAATGGGAGAAGGCCAACTGACTATTAGAATATGGAAAAAAAAGTTAATTGGTGTTCATAATTTCATCGAAAAGGTTCATATTTTATATTCATTACACATAAAAACACATTTTTTAAGTTTTTTATGTTGTTATTGTTTGAATAATAATTCACAATTCACTAATTAATTTCTAATAATGTGAGATTCTGGACATGAGCTATACGCAATACTGATCAACATTACAACAAAGGTGTGAAATGTGACACTTTATGTGTAATGAATATTAAATATATCACAGTTTCTGAATTATTATACTGTAAACATGTATTCTATTTTTATAGGGAAGCACGGGTATTTGCACAGAAACAACCAAGCTATTTAGGTGACTACTGACTTCTAGTGTTTTGTTAGCAACATTAGCCACAAAGCTCCAGTTCAAGACTCAGGAAGCAATATTTGGATGCCAAACTTGTCTAGTTGGATACACTACATTTGAGACAAATGGGAATTTCTGTCATTGTAATTTCTGGCTTAAAAAAATGTATAGGTTAATAACAAAGGCAAATTTTAATGATTCATATCTGTGATAGTTTGTACAGAACATGGTTTATTTTAATCTAACCAAGTCCAGACAATGTAAATATCAATTGGTCCATCATGGTGCTTAAGGTGTTGTAGTGTATGTTTAAGGTTCTACGTGGACTTTCTCAAGAGAAAGGAGCAGATTAGTATATTTGCATAAAAATCAAATATTAAAATAAAATGTAACAGTCAGTGAGTGGAGTCTATACAGCTCCAATACATTAATCTGACTCTGTTATGTTCTACACCTGAAGTGGGCCTAAGACAGAACCTTGAGGAACACCACCCCAGTGACAGGAAGGCAGATACAGCTACTGTCTAGCCTGAGAGTGTTTTGTTGGTTTTTAAATCAGTTAACAAGTAACATAAATATGACACTTTATGGCACATTTTAGTGCACAGTTTCTATTTACACTCATATCAGAATATTATGACCACTTACCTAATAGCGGGAATGACCCTTGGATTAGAGTGTTCAAGCCCTACACATTCTGTAGACTCTGCTCTGTACCTCTTGCTGGAATAGTTGCTCCCCTTTGACATCAATGGCCTGTTGACCGTCACTTTTATGCTGTTGAGAGACACTCAGTGTACAGAAGTCCATCCTCAGTACAGCTTCACTACAGCAGCTCTAGAACATCTCACACAGTTAGTGGTGTCTGAGATACTCCCTCCACCATGTTTCACATTCTACACTATTATCATGTACATCACGTCCTTTACCCATGATGCTGTTTTACTCACTTTGGGGAAAAATTTGCTTATTTTTTAAAACCATTTATTTTCTCAATACATGAGTTTGTTGTAGTAAAAATCTGCCATTAGAATAAATACTAAATTATAACTCTAGTAAAAATGAAAAAGCAGCTGACTGTGAGTTTTTGCTTCCAGATGTTTTTCTTGATGATTCTCAGCCAACACGTGTATTTATTCAATTCATTAGCAGCAAACATTATTAAACAAAAACATGATATAATATTCATATTCATTCACTGTAATTAATCTGTTTCTCTGTGGATTTTGTCCTTCAATAGTCAGCACAGAGCAGGAGGATCATTCTCAGTGACACTGATGTGGTGGTGGTGTGTTAGAGCTGCTGGAGATGTTAAACACTGTGTCACTCACTGTCCTCTATTAGACACACCTGCCTTGTTGGTCTTGTAAAGACAGCAGCTCAGCACAGTGTGTGTTGGTCACACACTAACACAACACCACCACATCAGTGTCACTGAGAATGATACATCTGCTCTGTGGTGACAAAGTATAGAGAGAAATAGATGGACTACAGTGTGTATAAAGTGCATCTATATGCTTGATTGAGCTGAAGTGAACAGTGATCTGAGTGAAATATGATTTTATGTGCACTGGATCATCAGAAATACTCAAAAATAACTTATAGATTAAAATGTTTTACATCAACTTCCATTTAAGAATCTTTTAGGACAGACTTTTAGGTTCTTTTAGTGATTAAATTAGAAGTAATAGTTTTTATAACAGTACAAGAGAAAGAAATAACAAAAACACACACACACACAACCAACTGACCCCTCAGCACCCAACCTGTGTTTTTAAGATGGTCCAGGTTTTTTTTTTCTTTTAAATATACACCTCTACTATTTTATAGTAAACTCACAACACAAACCACAAATTACATCTGTCTGTCTGTATGTCTCTGTCTGTCTGTCTCTCTGTCTCTGTCTGTCTGTTTCTGTCTGTCAGTCTGTCTGTCAGTCTGCCTGTCTGTCTGCCTGTCTGTCTGTCTCTGTCTGTCTGTCTCTGTCTGTCTCTGTCTGTGTGTCTGTGTCTCTGTCTGTCAGTCAGTCTGTCAGTCTGCCTGTCTGTCTGTCTGTCTGTGTGTGTGCCTGTCTGTCTGTCTGTCTGCCTGTCTGTCTGTCTGTTTGTCTATGTCTGTCTCTGTCTGTGTCTGTCTGTCTGTCTCTGTCTGTCTCTGTCTGTCTGTCAGTCAGTCTGTCTGACTGATTGTCTCTGTCTGTCTGCTGTCTCTGTCAGTCAGTCTGTCTGTCTGTCTGTCTCTGTCTGTCTGTTTGTCTCTGTCTGTCTGTCAGTCAGTCTGTCTGTCTGCCTGTCTGTCTGTCTGTCTGTCTGTTTGTCTATGTCTGTCTCTGTCTGTGTCTGTCTGTCTGTCTCTGTCTGTCTGTCAGTCAGTCTGTCTGTCTGCCTGTCTGTCTGTCTCTGTCTGTCTGTTTGTCTATATCTGTCTCTGTCTGTGTCTGTCTGTCAGTCAGTCTGTCTGTCTGTCTGTCTCTGTCTGTCTGCTGTCTTTGTCAGTCAGTCTGTCTGTCTGTCTGTCTCTGTCTGTCTGTTTGTCTCTGTCTGTCTGTTTATCTCTCTGTCTGTCTGTCTGTCTCTGTTTGTCTCTGTCTGTCTGTCAGTCTGCCTGTCTGTCTGTCTCTGTCTGTCTGTTTGTCTCTGTCTGTCTGTTTATCTCTCTCTCTGTCTGTCTGTCTGTCTGTCTCTGTCTGTCTGTGTCTGTCTGCCTGTCTGTCTGTCTCTGTTTGTCTGTCTGTTTATCTCTCTGTCTGTCTGTCTGTCTGTCTCTGTCTCTGTCTGTCTGCCTGTCTGTCTGTCTCTGTTTGTCTGTCTGTTTATCTCTCTGTCTGTCTGTCTGTCTCTGGCTGTCTGCCTGTCTGTGTGTCTGTCTGTGTCTGTTTCTGTCCGTCTGTGTGTCTGGCTCCAACGTTGAGGACTAGACAGCATTTAAGAAAATTAAGAACAAAGTGTTAAATACAATCTGGAGATACAGTTATAAGCCGTTAATTGATTATTTGTATTTGTGGAGGAAGAAGAAGAAACATTGTTCCAAATCATTTAGACTTGTAGTTTTGACTCTGAGTGATGATTTGGGTACTAGCTACAGATATCTAGCACACCTGTCAATTCCAACAGTCATCTGAAACTAGTCCACTTTGAGAAGAAGCTGAAAATAGCCCAGCTGAGGCTGGTGTAGAGCAGATGGTTGGGAGCGAATGAGCTTTTTTCCCTTTTTTCATGTTTCCACTTCTCTCATCGCCTCTCCCCCGACACCGCCTGACATGAATTTGTGCTTGGCAACCACTCAGCTTATTTTTTTCCATGTTTAGGACTGACATCTGCACAAAGGTCAGTCTGCAGAACACACACTGCGGAGAGAACCGGCTTTCTGAACTAATGTCAGATCTCTGTATAAAGAAGCAGCAATTACGTCCAGCAGTTTATCTGCCCCCCCCCCCCTTCGTTTCAGGATGACGAACACAAACAGAAACACTCCGGAGAGAGATTAATGCCGCCTGTGTTGGCTTTTTATTTGCGCTTCATTACTCGCCTGCAAGCCACACAGTGATAAAGTAGCCTAAGCTGCACTATTAATTACACCGCTTGTGCAATTGATTCAGCCCCGTGTAATTCACAGCAATCACAAAACTTCTTCATTTATAAAAATACTCAACGGCTTCTTTTTTTTGACATATTGAACAAAAGCTCCTCGGGTTGGAAAATCTACTACAACTCACACGCTGTCCAATTATAGGCTGAAACCGCTACTACATATTCATTCTAATAGCGCCGGTCATATTTCCCGAGAAGCAATAATATGATGATTTTTCAGCTGTCACATTAGCGCCGGTTTCTCGTCAGCCATTGGCAATAATACACATTCCTGTAGGTTTAAAAGGAAGCTTAAAGCTCTCTAGCATACAGGCTTATGTCATTTACACTCACTGGGCATTCAGAGCCTGTGCACAACAAAACATACAAATCCACCTCAGCTAAGCAGGTCTGCGTCTGGTTAGTGTTTGGATGGGAGACATGCTAAAAGTGGTGTTGGCAGACAACGGGAGGTGCTATGTCTGGATCTCAGGGCTCTGGTGCAGTGACGGGGATGTCGTATGTCTTTCAGATGAGACTGAAAGTTCCTGAGGTCAGTAAAAGCTCCCCTGGTCAAAGAGTCGGGCTGATATGATGTCCTGGCTCAAAGTCCCTGATAATCATCTCCATCTTCAGCCTCTCCTCACCTCTGTGGATTTAGTTCTAGAGTCCTGGTGCGGACCGGCTGCAGGTGAATGCTGAGCAGTGGCTGAGGGCAGTCTCTAAAGGCTGTCCCAAATGTCAGAGAGGTTTGAGTGTATAACTCTTGAGGCTGCCGTTCAGACGTCTGGTGACCACCATCAGCATTGTGATCAGTTGTAACTCAGTACATCTCTGTTTTGCAGATGTTATGATGCATAAATGATAATGTATGTGATGACTTGTTAGAGGCTTTAAGGTTAAGATATGCTTAGAAACAGAGACAAAGTTTGTTTGTTTGTTTGTTTGTAACTCAGGTGTGTAATCAGGCTGGTAATCTGTGCAGGTGACTCAGGGTTCAGACGACTGCAGGTTAAAAGTGAAGCTTCCCTCCATCAGCTATTGATCAGAGACAGAGAGCTCATTACAGGGAGGTAGAAAGTGTCACTCTGAGGATTATTATTAGAGCTGCCCTTTCACAGCAGACACTCTTTAACTGGAGGAATTCACACAAATCTGATGACTCCTGCAACTCAAATCCGCCTCATTTGTTCTGCGCTCGTTGTTTGGTGGCTCACGCAGGTGTCTGATCGGCAACACTGACAGTTAAAGGAACAACCAGAGACGGTACCCTCCATCTCCCATATAAACTACCCATAATGCAGTGCACAGAATCTCATGAATGAATCGGAATGGCTCATCTACAGCCTTCACAGGGTCTGCACATTTACTGCACTGTTTATTTACTGACTTTACATGTGATATTGTACATTTTTACTTTACATTCAGTACAAAAAGAAAATACCTGCTAACATTTATAGAAAATGTCACATTTACATGTCTTACAACTGTCTATATCTCTGCATAAAACTTCATCAGATTGTCACACAAGTCTAAAAGTCAACTAAAAGTAGACCAATAGAGCCAATTTAAACATTTAGACTTGAAAATGATACAGAATTACACGTGAGTAGCAAACATATGTGATAAGTATCTGTATGTGACCTCCTTGTGCAGCAAAAACTGCTCACATGACGAGCTGACGAGTACCGAAGGGCCAAACCAGCTGCAGCTTCGGCTGATGCTGAGGCAAAAACAAGGATGTGGGAGGAGTTTGGTGAGGCCATGGAAAACGACTATCGAACGGTTCCTCAAAGATTCTGGCAAATGGTCAGGCAGCTCAGGAGGGGAAACCGTTTCACTGTTTACAGTGGTGGTGGGGTCTTTGCAACATTGTGTGGACGTCGGGGGCAGTGCCTCTGGATTGGCAGACTGGGTGTGGTGGTTCTCATTTTTAAGAAAGGAGACCAGATGTTGTTTTCTAGGAGGGGGCTCACACTTCTCAGCCTCCCCGGTAAAGTCTCTTCAGGGGTACAGGAGAAGAGAGTACAACTGATGGTTGAATCTCAGGTTCAGGAGGAGCAGTGTGGGTTCCACCCTAGTTTTGGAACACTGGAACACTTTACCCTTGCTACACAGTAAATCTGCCAGTGTTAAATCAACACTATTAGAGTTAAATTAACACTGGGAGTGTTACATTTTGACACCCTCAGTGTTAATTTAACTCTAACAGTGTTGATTTAACACTGGCAGATTTACTGTGTAGGATCCTAGAGGGTGTATGGGAGTTTATTCAACCAATCTACATGTGTTTTGTGGATTTGGAGAAAACATTTGACCGTGTTCCTCGGGGTATCCTGTGGGGGGTGCTCTGCGAGTATGGGGTACTGGGCTCTTTGCTAAGGGCTCTCCAATCCCTATAGGAGCTTGGTCCGCATTGCTGGCAGTAAGTCAGACTGGTTTCCAGTTGAGGTTGGACTCCGCCAGGGCTGCCTTTGGTCACCGATTCTGTTAATAAATTTTATGAACAGAATTTCTCGGTGTAGCCAAGTGGCAGAAAGTATCCAGTTTGGTGACCTCAGGATACCATATCTGCTTTATGCAGATGATGTGGTCCTGCTGGTTTCATCAAACCAGGACCTCCAGCTCTCACTGTAGCTGAGTGTGGAGTGGCTGGGATGAGAATCAGTACCTCCAAATTCGAGACCATGATACTCAGCCGTAAAAGGTGGAGTGCTCTCTCCAGGTTGGGAGGGTGTCCTTGCCTCAAGTGGATGAGTTTAAGTATCTCAGGGTCTTGTTCACTAGTGAGGGTAAGAGGGAGTGAGAGATCGACAGGCAGATCAGTGATGTGGGTTCTGTATTGGTCTGTTTTGGTGAAGACCATGCTGGAGATATCTCTGGCCTAGGAATCCTCCCAGATGAGCTAGAAGAGGAGGGAGTGGAGAAGGACGTCTGGTCTACTTTGCTTTGGTTGCTACCCCTGTGACCCAGACACATATAAGCAGAAGATGGATGTATGTTGTGAAGAACAGATTCTAGATACGTGTTCTTTAAATAAAACAGGACACCAACTCACTCAGGACACCTGCTTGTGTACTGTATCATTACAGACTTTACATCTCTGTTTGACATATTACTCACTGTCATATCAGAATATTATAATTCAACATTACTTTCTTCTCCAAATGTCTTTATCTGTGTTCTACATGATATATTTATAGATCATTGTGGTATGATAAGTGACTAGAATAATAATAGAATATCATTAAATCACTGTTACTTAACCGTTTGTAATGACTATTATGTGTATATTTATGAATGAATGAACGTTACACTTATATAGCGCCTTTCTAGACACCCAAGGACGCTTTACAATCAACACACTTCATATACACACACCGGCGAGAAGCAACAGCCAATCGCGCACAGCGTACTCTCAACCGGAAGCGACCGTCCACCTGGAGGACTCCATCCAGCACTAGGGGGATCACCCAGGACAGAGTGCCAACCATATCTGGGCATACATACACACATACATACATACACACACATTCATACACACACCAGGGTAATTTTTTTAGAGTATCCAATTCATCTGACCTCCATGTGTTTGGACATTTTGGACAGATGTGGATTCGAATCCAAGACCTCAGCACTGAGAGGAGAACGTGCTAACCACTAAGCCACCATGCCATCCAAATTTATATTATATTTATATTTTATATTTTGAATTATATCCTGAATTTCCCGCAAGGGATTAATAAAGTATATATCTATCTATCTATCTATCTATTTTATTATTATATGTATAACTACTATACTGTATATATAAATACTACTGTACTTAGTTTTTCTTTTACACAATGTTACTATGTGCACTTCAGGTCGATGTGAACTGAATATCTATCTATCTATCTCTGCTGTATCTATGCCTGAGAAGGTCGAGGCTTGAGACTTGTATGAGACATAAGATGAATGTTTGAGACTTGAAGGTTCAGAATTGAGTCTTGCTTATGAAGGTCATTTCCTTTAAAATAGTGGAGGCTGTTATGATGTCCTGTCTAAATGTCCCTCCTAATCATGTCCATAAACTGGCTCAGTCTCTCCTCTCTAATAGCTAATGTGCACTGAAAGTTCTGGTGCTGGACCGGCTGCAGATGGATGCTGAGCAGTGGTGCTGGACTCTCTAATGTCTGTCCCAAAAGTCAAAGAGCTAGAAAAGCTCTATAGAAATGTAACAGTGACACATCACTAAACAATCAATATTTGTGAGTCAAAAGTTGAAGTGAAATGCGATTAACCCTGACTCTGACTTCTGGAAGTTTGCTTCTTCTGCTCTTCTGTCATTTGCAGTCCGTTCTCTCTGCAGTGTCATTGGGTGAATTTATAAACGTTCTCCCGTGGCAGCACTGCCGTTTTTACGAGACCTGAAAAGGTGCGTGTGCCATTTTTCCTGTCAGAATGAAGTTATTTATACACACGCTCCTCTCTGCACATGTTTTTTATGCCT
>BRDA01020660.1:0-20231 GCA_036984385.1 Crenuchus spilurus
TTAAATTGAGAGAGAGAGACAGAGACAGAGAGAGAGAGAGACAGAGAGAGAGAGAGACAGAGAGAGAGAGAGACAGAGAGAGAGAGAGAGAGAGAGAGAGAAAGGTACCAAATTCATTTTTAAATGATGTGTTATTGCAGATGTATGTGTCAGCCCTTTGAATCATATTTTGAAATCATCTTAACTCTTAACTCTGTCATCTTCACAGTGGCCATAAAAGCCATTTTGCCTAATTCTGGAGGTCATTTGAGGACCCATTTGTAATGTCTTTATAACACTGATAATGTTGATGTGACAGTTCTACAAACCTGAGGACTGAATGTCTTCATCTACAACATCTAGTTAACCTGATTAGCAGGTTTACTGTGGTTAGACTGTAAGTGTTCATGGTTAATAGTTTACTAAAGAACCCTCAAAGAACCATGTTTTTAAAGAGCGTATTAAAGGCATCATTTGAATAATGCACATATGAAGAACCCTTTAGATATTCAGAGGGTTCTTTTTGTGTTTATGGTTCTATATAAAACTGGTGCCTTTACCAAAGAACCCTTGAAGTTGATTCCACACCCCCGTCACATTTACTTTACTGTTTAAAAGAGTCCAAAAAAGTCTTAAATCTGTATTAAAGATTAATCTGAAAAAGATGATCTGCAGGCCCTCAGGTCTTTATACAGCAACCACATGAAATTCATGTCAAATGTTGATGCTTACAGTTTACTGTGCAGAAATCACTTATTTCAGGCTGCACAGCACTGAAGGGACATGATGTAGGGTCATCTTACAACTCAGGTTTGTGCCATAAGCGGTTGCCTAATAAATAATAAAGTGTGTGGTGATTGGTTGAGAAAGTTTAGTGTTTGCTGTGATGCTTCTTATATCTGCTCTCCTTGTTTATTAGATATAAATATGGTTTCAGTATTAATTCTACTTCAGCCAGCTTTGTAAAGTCAAATTTGGGATAAATTGAGGAAATCCCTTTGTTAAATTGTCCAACCACAGTTTTATACATTTGAGAAATGTATTTGTAGATTGATTGATTGATTGATTGATTGATTTGCACAGCATAGCTCTGATGTTGTTTATAACTATAGAATGATAAGATTGCTGATGAGCATGTTTCTCTTTAAAAAGCAGTGCAGTCCCTCTTGTGGCCAGTAGATGTCCTTATTGCCATCTAAACAACCTGCCGACCATCAGCTAAACTAACCTCACCTCTCAGAGCTCTCTGCTTAATCGCTGTGAATGTGGTAAATAGACCTGTTGATTGTTGCTTTTGTAAGGTGGGAGAAAAGGGGGGCTTTGAGGTCATGCAGAGTTAAAGACCGGAGGGGTAGAGGGGTATTCATGAATTCTGGGGGAGTTTCTGTTTGGGCTTGTTTATCAGGGTTCAGAGAGAACTGAGACAAATTGAAACTCCTGATTCTACACGTTTGTTTATGAGTGGTCCCTTGTTTATATACTGTAGTAGGTTGATGTGTAATGGGCAGTACTGTGTAAACACTACATGGTTTATTGATTTTTAAGTGAAACTATTGATTAAAGACGTGCGTTTGCTGATATAATCAGTAGAAATGGTTACTGGTGCTTAAAAATATCACAAAACGGTTCATTTTTGTTAATAATTTTAATTCAAAAGTTACATTTTCATCAAATATTTTATATTCATTACACATAAAGTGATATTTAATTTTGTATGTTTTAATGTTGATCAGTCTCACAGCTCATGAAAGTGAATTAAATGAGTCAATTAGTGCTCAAACAATATCAACAAAACATGACTAGAAATGTCACGTAAATATGTAAATATGTAAATATACAGTTTTAATATAATTATACATATAAATGATTTTTTTGTTGAATCAATAAAAGATGTAATTTATGTACACATTATGTTTATAAACCTCAGTGTCAGTGCAGGACTGAGGAGAGTCAACCAACCAAAACTATCCAGACAACAGCATCAGGACCAGAGGACCAGCACACACTGTGCTGAGCTGCTGTCTCTGACTTTACATCTACAAGACCAACAAGGTGGGTGTGTCTAATAGAGGACAGTGAGTGACACAGCAGCTCTAACACACCACCACCACATCAGTGTCACTGAGAATCATCCTCCTGCTCTGTGGGGGGTCCTGATCACTGAAGAACAGCTCTATGGCTGATCAGTGCAGGTATTCAGTGACTACTGTAAAACTAACATGTACGACTTAATATTAGATGCTGTGTTTTCTCTAATTATCACCACACACACACACGCACACACACACACACACACAACCTTACATTACGGCTGAGTTGCTCCTCTTGCTGGATGTTCCTGGAGCTCTGTGTTGCTGTATTGTTGGAGAATATGAATGACATTAGAGTTTATATTTCTACTTTTATACTGTATTCATTAGCCTGACCTCACCCACATCTCTCTCTCTCCCTCCATCCACACTCTCTGGCTCTGCCCTGCTTTTCAAACAGGCCTCGGTGCCCAAGGACAGTAACATAAAAGAGAAATCAATGCTCCGAGACACAAAATACACGACATCTAGGAATAAAAAGGGGAAAAGAAATAAACAAACTGTCAGCAAAGACTCATTTCCCATAAGGTCCTGGAATAAGTAACCCCTCTAAGCTTCATTTGTGTCACGCAGGTCAGGCTGAATGGAAACTTCCGAGCTCGCTGATGTGAATTGATTTCTCTCGGCCGAGGGACATGTGCTCAGGATTGATTTGCTTTCTGAGTGTTTGACAGAGCTGCAGGACGTGACAATATGATTGTTATGTGCCTCAAACTAGTGCAATAGACATGTAGGGAAAATATAATAGACATCAATATCTTTACATGACCGGGTGACATTTCATAGCGTAATATATAATCTCTGAAACTTTTAGGGCGAAATCTTTTAAACTAAAAACTTATATCTCTGCGTCAGGCTGTTTTTACTGATTTTAGCCCATTTTTCTATGAATGTGAGTAAAACAGTCAAAGTGAACATGCCTCATTAATGCAGTTTATATTCTTCAGGTATATTGTTGTGCAGTGAGTTTATATTATAATGTGCTCGAAAAAATGTGTGAAAATGTATTGTGGCAATGTGTAATGCAAAAAAAAGCCACCAAGCGTCATGAAGAAATGTTAATTATGCCATCTAATGCAAATGTACTGCACCAAAATATTCAGTGCAAATTAAAAACCCAACCCAGCATCTCAGCTCATCTCATATAGCATCATTTTCCAAATTCTGCAGTTAGTTCCAAATTTTGTTGATAAAATTGGGAAAATACAGAGTCATGAACTGAATCATAGCTTGCACGTGTCACTACATTCTGAGTATATTTATGTTAAATTTAATCCGGGATCCCTGTATGCTGTTAACATAACAAATCTACTTTAGTTCACACAAAGTTTTTTACATTTTTGTAAAAGTTTGTCTTATAAAATTAGAAACTTAAATATACAATATTGTCATAATATTAAGCAAATGCAAGTCTACCGACCTAACGATGCTGAATGACTGAGAATTAGATCTAAAACATATTTTACTAGATAAATGCGTCCTGCTGGTCCAGTGAATGTTATTCTCTAGCTCTAATTATTTGAGGAAATGTTGAGTAAATAAAAAAAGCAGCAACTAAATCAAAGCTCTAAAGCATTCACGTTCAAATTGGGCCTCTTCCTAAAACTTTTCTTACATTTGTTGTTGAACCTAAAATTCTGATGGGTTTGTAAAATTCTGCTGATGAGTGATAGATCACGCCGTGCTCACAAATTAAACAAATCCCAAATAAGAGCACACTGGTGGGTTTTAATGGTTGATGAATGAGGCTCATTGATAATCAATTTACATCTTTTTTTGGAGAATGTTAATTTTTAAACTTTCCATTTACTCCTCAAACCATACAATCAACTCAAAAAACTTGTTTTGAATTGATCATTTTTGTGATGTCAAGTTGTGTCAATCAGAGCCAATTAGAACGGAGGTCATTTACATGTACTGTATCAGTCTTAAAGGCACAATAACAAAACGCTGTTAAAAGGTGAAAAGCAGTCAGAAAATGATACGTTTTGATACATAAACCCTCAAAAGTGAGTGTAGCTCAGAGGAAAATCAAATCAAATACAGCAAAAAGGATGTTTTGGCCATTTTTTGGCTTTTGTGGAGTCTACGTGTTACATTTAAAGTGGATTCTGGGTAATCAGGAGTGTTGGCCCTGAGTTAGAGAGGTCAACACACAGGCAGGAGAAGGAGTGAATAAGTCATCATAAAGATAAGAGATCTAAATGCTTTTCTGACAACCGTGTGGTTTGGATGGGTAGTTATTGTGATGCTGCTTGGTTATCATCTGCAGCGTCATTGCTTTCACTAAGGATTACATTTAAGAGCTTAATTTTCATTTAAAAAGAGAATATTTTGTGAGAATATGGATTTTTTTAAATAACCTAATTCCACAGACTGTATAAGAGTATTATAAAGTAGAGCAAGAGGTTAAATTTCTAAATTTAATAGAAAACAGTACACAAAAGCATACGGCATGTAGACCTGCTGAATTTTAGAAATAAAAATGTTTGTTAATGTAATGAAAAGAGAACCAGGAAAGTATTTTAAGTGTGTAACAAACTTTATGTTATGTTCTTAGAGTCTGTGTCAGTAGAACTGTAAAAGCTAGAGATGCTCTTATTCTTGTTGTTATATATGTGAGGTATTTTTAAAGTGTGAGGTTATAACTGAGAGTCTATATAGATTTTACATTACAGAACATTAACGTCCTCTAAAAAGACTAATTCTAGCAAAGTTTAATTTATTTTTTCAAATTTAATGCTAAAAGCTATATACTTACTACAAATTTATTTTCTTGGTATTAGCCTGAACGTATCATAAATGTCCCTATTATGTGTGTGTATGTATGTATGTGTATATACTGTATGTATGTGTATGAGTATATGAGTGATCTCTGTTTTGATTTGTTGCACTGAACTGCATTACTAGTCACTTTAAACACACTTTGGTCTGAAGCACTTTTGTGACATCAAAGTAACAACAAAATCACTCACTGTGTTGAAAAGAAGTATTTGATATACTGCAGATTTTGCAAGTTTTCCCACCTACAAAGAATGGAGAGGTCTGTCATTTTTTATCATAGGTTCACTTCAACTGTGAGAGACATAATGTGAAAAAAAAATACAGTTATTCACATTGATTTTTAAATAATTAATCTGCATTTTCTTGCATGAAATAAATATTTGATCAACTACCAACCAGCGAGAATTCTGGCTCTAACAGACCTGTTAGTTTTTCTTTAAGAAGCCCTCCTATTCTGCACTCATTACCCGTATTAATTTCACCTGTTTGAACTCGTTACCTGTATAAAAGAGACCTGTCCACTCAATCAATTACACTCCACCATGACCAAGACCAAAGAGCTGTCTAAGAACATCAGGGACAGAATTCTAGACCCACACAAGGCTGGGATGGTCTACAGGACAATAGGCAAGCAGCTTGGTGAGAATAAAACAATTGATGGCACAATTATTAGAAGATGGAAGAAACACAAAATGACTGTCAGTTTTCCTCAATCTTGGGCTCCATGCAAGATCTCGCCTTGTGGGGTAAGAATGATTCTGAGAAAGGTCAGGAATCAGACCAGAAATATATGGAGGACCTGGTTAATGACCTGAAAAGAGCTGGGACCACAGTCTCAAAGAGAACCATTAGTAACACACTACGCCATCATAGTTTAAAATTGTGCAGGGCAGGCCAGGTCCCACTGCTGATGCCAGCACATGTCCAGGCCCATTTGAAGTTCACCAATGACCATCTGGATGATCCAGAAGAGGCATGGGAAAAGGTCATTTGGTCAGATGATATCAAAATATTAACTCCACTTGCCATGTTTGGAGTGAGAAGAAAGATGAATACAAACCCAAGAACACCATCCATACTGTGAAGCATGGGTGTGAAAACATCATGCTTTGGGGGTGCTTTTCTGCAAAAGGGACAGGACTGCACCTTTTTGAAGAGAGGATGGAGTGATATATTGCTAGATTTTGGCCCACAACCTCCTTCACTCAGTAAGAGCATTGAAGATGGGCCGTGGCTGGTCTTCCAGCATGACATTGACCAGAAACACAGCCAGGACAACTAAGGAGTGGCTCCTTTAGAAGTATTTCAAGGTCCTGGAGTGGCCTAGCCAGTCTCCAGACCTGAACCCGAAAGAAATTCTGTGGAGGGAGCTGAAACTCAGTCTTGCCCAGTGACACTCCCAAAACCTGAAAAATCTGGAGAAGATCTGTATGGAGGAATGTGCCAAAATCTTTGCTACAGGAGATGTTTGACCTCTGTAACTGCAATTAAAGGATTCTGTTTTTATATTGTGTCAAATACATATTTCATGCAATAAAATGCTAATTATATATTTAAAAATCATACAATGTGATTTTTTTAGATTCTGTCTCTCACAGTTGAAGTGTACCTACAGTAATTACAGACCTCTCCATTCTCTGTAGGTGGGGAAACTTGCAAAATTTGCAGTGTATCACTTATTTTCCTCACTGTATGTATACATCTATATGATGTTCCATATCTCTGCATAAATTTGACCTAAAACGTCATCAGATTGTCACACAAGTCCTAAAAGTAGATAAGAAAAAAAAACTAAATCAGACAAATGAGATTATTTATTATTTATTAAGTTATTAGACTTGTCTTTTTAGGACAGTGGTTCAGTATTACATGTCTGTGAATGACAAAAGTATGTGAACCTTTCCTTTAAGTATCAGGTGTGACCCCCTTATTCATCAATTACAGCACAACTACCATAACAAAGAAACAAAGCAGTTTTGAACGTTGTTCTGGATAAGAGCATCTGCCAAATGCCATAAACGTAAAATTTTCTGGTAATAGTTGATCAGTCCTGTACAAGCTAAATTTATTTTACAGGCAGTATGAACACAAGATATGAATTGTTTTATCTGCTCAGCTTCATTTAATTCAGTAAACATCATTTAAGACCTGCTACAGATTCCAAAAATATGACGGTAAAGCGTTGATCACTGTAATGTTGTCATTCCTTCTCACAACATTTAATAGACATTTCAGCACTGAGGACACCAAGAGAACTTTTCCACCAATATAACTGGTTCTTGAACTGGTGCCGTTCAGGCTTATGAGAACCTCGGTGCTTTTTAGTGAACCAGCCCGCATTTCCACTATATTTAGTTGAACCGAGGATACGTCACGGTGTACGTCATCAACAAAGCGGAATTATAAACAAAGATGGCGGAGCGCATCGACTACTTGCGAGCATTTGTGCTCTTGGTACAAATGTTTGTTTCACTTCACAAGTCAAATCTAGAGCCGGTACATTCCCTCGTCCAGCTCCACTGTGCGATAGCTCCTTTTTAGTATCTCTGTAGTCCTTTTTTAGCTTCTTTAGCTTATCTATCACTTGCTCTCTTGAACGAACAAAACCTGGCTGAGCTAAATCCTCCACCAGCTCGCTGTAGAGTTTCTCCTTTCTAATACTCCCCTCAAGTTTCTCCTGAAACTCCGGAGAACACCAAATAACAAAAACTGAGTTTCTTCAATGGACCACTGTACACTACGAGTCGCCATCTTCTTGTGTTGAGTGCGCAGGCGTGTTCGGTTCGCACTGAAAAAGCAAGTATTTTTTGGTCCCCGCTGCGAACGAATGTTCCTGGTTCGGGGCGGTAGTTTTGTTGGTGGGAATGTGCCGAATGGTTCAAAATTAGGTTCGTGAACCAGAACGGTGCCGGTTCTGTGTTTGTGGAAAAGTGCTACAAGTGATGAAGTGTGTCAGCTCAGATTATGTGAACATGTTTTAAGGTGTAAAACAGTACAGGACTGTAATTTCTCATTTCTCCAACATTCTCAACTGAGAGCAGATCAGGACTACAAACACTGACCCAAATCGCTACACCATCACAGACTCGGACTTTTGGACTTCTTAACAATCTGGATGGTTCTTTTAGTCTTTGTTCTGGATCACACAGAGTCCATTTCTTCTAAAAAGTTCTGAGTACTGCTGGTTCTGATCACAGTACATGTGTCCACTGTGTGCTGGTGCAGATGTGTGTGAGCTGAGAGAAGTGAACATAAGACGTGTGTGTTACACAGTAAAGGTGTGAGTGGTGTTAGTGACTGTAAGTCTGTACTGTAGTGATGATAAAGCTTTACTAAAGTCAGCTCTGCTCCATGTGCTTCTATCAGATAGAGATGAGTGATGCTTGTTGATGCAGTGCTGTCTGAGGGGTCAGAGGTCACAGCTGTTCACTTTAGACTTGTGTCCTTTACTCACTGAAATTCCTCCAGATTCCTCACGTCGTTTAGTGACGTAATAACAAATCCCTTCTAGACTTTCTTTGTTTTTAAACATTTAAATAACTTTCTAACACATTTGTTGACAGTCTGGAGATTGTGTTTGCTCCTCAAAGACTCAAACCTCATTTTTTATCCCAGCTTTTTGTTTGCAGGGCTGAAACACAGGATTGGTCTGTGATGAAACAGTCAAAGTAAACATTTGGCAACTTTTTCTGATTTGAGGTTGTACTACGGTTTTAACGTTTTATTGATTTGTTGTGTGTATGTGCAATGCTTCCTCTGTTCTTTATTCTATCATTCATTTACATACGTTTATTAATCAGTCTGTTAGACTAATAAGTGACACGCGTGTGTCTGCTGTGATGGTGATGCTGATGATCCTAGGCTGGAATGCACGCTGACTTTCCACTCATGGTTTCTCTGCTCTGTTGTTTGTCACATTCTGGAATAGATGAGCGATTTCAAGGACGCACGGACTTTAATCTGAGAAACTGCGAGTGGAGTGGAGGAGTGACATAAAGAGGAGAGAAGTTCATTATCTGTCTGAAAAGGAAACCAATGGCTTTCACAGTTGCCATGGGGACACGGCTTTCTCTCTCTGACAAACCTGTGATAAGGTACTTCGGTGCACCGAGCACAATTATTGCAGAGTAAAATGGGAAATATTGCTTTCTGATGCTAATAGATGGTACATATTGATTTGCAAGGCGATTCTGGAGCCATCAGTGTTTTACCTGCACCTCTACAGCAGATTTGGGGGATTTTTATATAAACTCTCTGCTTCAGTCATGATCTCTTAAGTCATTTTGTTTTCATGCTTTTCTGCATTCTTTCAGTGCCGCAGGGCCCGATTGGCTGAGATTATGCAGCAGAATTTCTTTCAGCATCAAGAATCACGTCATCATCGTCATTTTAATCAACCAATTAAGACATTAATTTCTCACATAGGTCATTCACTGACTCTCAGTATAACTACTCTGATCAAAATCTGAGAATTTCAAGACTTTTTTAAATAATTAAATGATTAATAAAAACAAAAATGTCAAAATTCAATCACTATGCTGTAAAAAATCACTTTACTTTCTTCAAAAAATTCTAAACTCACATTTTATACTCACACAAAGTGATATTTTGACTCTTAATCAGCTCATTAAAATCATCAGAATCTCAGAATATTGGATCATGTTTGCAGTTTGAGTAAATGACTTGACAGTAAAATGTCACTTTTTGTGTAATGAACATAAATTAGGACAGTTTAACTTTTTGAACTGAATGATGAACACATTTTCACCATGTATACATTTTAGGAGATGACCTGGTGTTGCTCTCAAACTCTCAGTCAGAATTTTACAGAGTCACATCAGCATCATCACTTTAAACATCACTTAAGATGTCTCTTAAACATCAGTATAACCATCAAAATGTGAGCTTCTGTACAAAATTCTTACTGAAACTGAACTTTTAAAGCAGATTTTAGCACTTTTAACCATTTCAGCGTAATTCTATCAGTAGGCTGTTTAAACATGTTCTTATCATTTAAAAATCTAAAAGGTATTTGCTCAAAAATGTTACATTCATTACACGTGAAGTGACATTTTAGTTTTGTGTTGTTGATCAGTTTGAGCAGAAATCTCAGTTTACTGTAATGCTTCATTAGAGTTTGAGGAAATTGCTTTTAAAACTAAAAATGCTTTAAATCGGTCACTTTACATGTAATGAATATAAGTCATGTGACTGTTTACCTTTTTATAATAAATTATGAACACAAGCTTCCACAATAACCTAATTTTAGGAGTTAGTTAATTTTAGAACCGCTCTGTGTGAAGAATCATATCAGCATCATCACTTTCATTTCTAAAACGGTTTTACTTACAGTCTTCAGTAGAACTTCTCTGACCAAAATGTGAGAATTTAATAAACTTCTAAATTCTGTGCTGAAATTTAAAAGGGACATTTTAGCGAATTTTTACAATATCAGCATAAATCCATCAGTAATCTTTAAAAAACGTTCATTAAACTTTGATGCTATTTCACAGAAGTGTGTAGAGTCTGAAGACTTTACTGCAGTGTTGATAAGAACCAGACTAGAGCTTTTAACCTCACTTAAAGTTGAGTAAAACGCTAACATCTCATTTTAAACTGTATAAAAGTGTGGTCTGATATACAGTGGGTCCAGAAAGTATTCGTAACCCTTGAACTTTTTCACATTTTGTCACCTAACAACCACAAACTTAAATGTATTTTATTGAGATTTTAAATGACAGACCAACACAACGTACCACATAATTGTGAAGTGAATGAAAATGATACACGGTTTTAAAATTAATCAAATAAAAATCTTAAAAGTGTGACGTTCAATAAGTATTCAGCCCCCTGTACTCTGATACCTCTAAACAACATCCAGTGCAACCAGTTACCTTCAGAAGTCACTTAATGAGTTAATAGAGTCCAGCTGTGTGTAATTTAGTCTCAGTATAAATACACCTGCTCTGTGAAGGCCTCAGTGGTTTGTTAGAGAACACTAGTGAATTGAACTGCAAACCTACCAAGACATGGCTGTCCAGGGGTATGAATACTTTCTGGACCCACTGTATGTTATGATGCTAGTAATCATTTTTACAATGACTTTATGTATATTTTACATGTTGTGGTGTCTTTACACAACAGCTAAAAAGGACTTTGATATAAAATAATTCATTTATAATAAAGATTCTTTAAAGAGTGATCAGTTCTTTAGGGAATGAAACACGGTTCAGTGAAGCTTTCACTTCTCTCTTATGTCTCTGCCAACTTTTCAGCTGGCATGAAAATGGCAGAAGTCTGAGTCAGAGAGGCCGGTGACCACACATGGCAGCGAGGGCCTGGTGCAGGGCTTTACGAAGGATTAACCCGCTGTGAGTCGCCCCAGCCGTCCCACCCGGGGCAAATTGTTTTAACCTCTATACAGCAGCGGCACTGCTTCCCTCTTATCAACCCCCCTGCAGCCTCTCATTAATATTCCAGACATATGGCTGCATACTCTGTATCATTGTCTATTAATGGGACGGATAATCACTCATTCAATTATCAGACAGTCAGCCGAGGCCCATGCCCGCCGGGCCACCCCTGCGTCTCCGCCAGCGGCCGTGCCAGAACAGAGGTGCCAGTGAGGAGGTGAGAGTGATAGTGAGGATTACACCACATTAGTGTCTTTAATAACACGGGCAAACATGCAGTTCTGTGCAAAACCTTCCTCATCTGAGGAAACCGAGGTTATTACCTGCTCTGACAAACCCAGTCACGTCTTCAGGCTGAGAGACTGTCCTGTGTTCCCAATAAGTACCAGATAACACCAGTAACAAGCAGAACAGCACTAGAACCCCTTACGTTGCCTGTACTTGGGTGCAGTTTTCCAGGAAAAAGTCCATTTGTGTTCATTATAATAATAATAAGTGAAGTCACATGTTTTATCATTATTAAAAGTGACACATTTCAGCCTGATCGTCATTGTCTGAGATATTTAGTCAAAACGTCTTTAATGGCATTTTTTACTTTTAACACTATATATTATACACTGTATATGAATCTGTCATAAAAAGGTTCATTTTGCTCAAAATGTAATTCAGAAATGTACATTCATTACACATATTCATACATACGTCTTTGTTTTAATGTTGATGAGTTTAGCTTATAGAACATTTCATTTGGAGTTCTGGGTAAATTATTATTCAATTAATATCAACATTCAAAAAGGCAGAAATACGTCACTTTGTGTATGTACTAGTGTGTCAGCACTGAAATAATTGCATGTTATGTTTATTATCAGAGACTATTAGCTGTATAATAATAATGATAATAATAATAATAATAATAATAATAATAATAATAATCAGAATCAGGCTTTATTGGACATGCTCACACACAGAAGAAATTTGCTTTTGGTTACAGGCTCATAGTGCACAGAGGTTAACAACAATAACAAGGAAAAAGCTATCACACACACACACACACACACACACACACACACACACGCACACAGTTGTCATATATAAACTGTACATAGTGCATGTATTATATTACGGTACTGGTTGCAGTATTTATGTACAGTAAGGCAAAGTGACAGGGCAGGTAGTGTGTAGTTATGTTTTAAAGTGCAGAAGAAGTCAGAGAGCAGGAGATGTAGTGTTTTGTGAATAGTGATGTTAACTGTTCAGGAGTGTGATGGGGTGTGGGAAGAAGCTTCTCTGTAGTCTGGTCGTCCTGACCCTCATTTGGCTAAGACGCCGGCCTGAGGGAAGGTGCTGGAACAGGTACACAGTAAATCTGCCAGTGTTAAATCAACACTATTAGAGTTAAATTAACACTGCAGGTGTCAAAATGTAACACTCTCAGTGTTGATTTAACTCTAATAGTGTTGATTTAACACTGGCAGATTTACTGTGTAGTGTCCTGGGTGTGAGGGGTCAGAGATGATTTTCTCTGCAAGCTTCCTGGTTCTGGAGCTGTGCAGATCCAGCAGTGTAGGCAGCTTAACACCACTAGTCTTTTCAGCAGACCTGATGATGATGATATAAATATTAATATTAATAATAATAATAATAATAATAATAATAATAATAATAATAATAATAATACATTTGAGTAAAGAAAATAACTGTGATTGTGATGAAGACAGGAGAATGTCCTGTAGACTGGCATTGTTAGCACTGCTGGTAGACCTGTATGACTGTACACTTCATACACCTGCACATTCAGCTACTTCCTTCACACTCTGACCTTTAACCCCCAAATACAGTCACTCCTTTATCATTAACATCTGAGACATTCACTGCACTGTACCACCTCTTCTACATCTCACACCCTGCAGGTATTTATAGCCTCATCATCCTCTTACAGCGCCACCTGCAGGAGCCTGAACTCACTACCACCTTAAACACAAGTTTTGTCCAGGGAGCTTATTTAATTATTTAACCCAAAGAGTGCACATTTGACCTCTTTTACATTACATATACAGCTCTGAAGAGAAGTGCAGGTGTTTTAGTCATTCTGAGAAGTAAATAATATGAATATACAGTATTTACACTGTAGACATTAGGACCGTGTTTCCCATCAACACTGCAGAGAACATCTGAGCTCTGCACCATTTGGCATAATATGTTTATGCATCAGTTATTAAATAATGCAGAGATTTGGGAAAGTAATGGCACGGTTCAGTCAGAATTCATACTGGCATTGTTTTCTGTTTATCTCGTTTAGAGCTGATTGGTGTTCAGATTCTGCTTGTTTAGTTTAGCCAACGCTGCTATAAAACACTTAAAGTCATACAGTGTCCATAACCACAGTGACTAGTCAGTGAGAGCTTAACATCTGCACCTGGTTGGAGTTTTAGTTTAATTTGGACTATTTAATAAAATTAAAGTTTATCAGCAACATTTGTCTCTCAGCTTTAAACTAAAGAAGCAACATTAGGACTCAAATGTAATTAGTCTGATTGACTTTATCTGAAGTGGGAGATTAAGTAAAGCTGAGCTGTTATAACTCCTGTATATAAACAATGAAGAGGGGTCATTGCTCAGACTAAATGACCAGGTTTAATTTTGTAAAGCTAGTCTGAAAACACATCTCTTCCTGCTGGCATTTGATTCTGCCTGTTTGGGTTTGTTGTGTTTCTGTTTTTCTATCATCATTTTATTCAGTTCCTTATTAGATTTTAAATTTTTAATCTGTTTTATAGCTTTTATTTTTTCATTGTACAGTGTGATTGTGTGTCCTGAAATGAACTTTTCAAATGATGATGATGATGATGATTATTATTATTATTATTATTATTATTATTATTATTATTATGTGTGCAGGATCAGGGCTGAAGAGAATATCATGGGGTCAGAGTTCCTGGGCATCTCCAAATATTAGAACATGGTAAAAAACTGAATTTGTGTTAATAATTTATTATTAACATAAATTAATTTCTGTTTTATATTCATTATATTGGACATGTTTAAACATTTTTAGTTGCCAAATGAAAAATCAGTTTTGAAAAATATTCTGATCATTTTTGAGTCCAACAAAGGCTTTTTAAATCTTAATCTGTCACGTTATGTGTAATTAATGTAGAATATGTGCAGGTATAGAGTTTAGCTGTGAACATAAATGAACAATATCTCTGGTGATGCACTAATAACAGGACATTTTATGCTGAAAATGACATTTGAAGCAAAACACCAAGCTTTAGGCCAGTTATGTGAGAAGCTTAGATGTTAAAATAAAATAATAATAATAATAATAATAATAATAATAATAATAATAATAATAATAATAATAATAATAATAATAATAATAATAATTTAATAAAAAAATAATTATTTGTGTATTAGATGTTGACTGACTGTCTAATCTCTGTTAGTAAGTTTTATTTTATTGGTGAATAAAAAGAAAAATATCAGTTTTTATTAACCTTTGGTACCTGAGAAGCAGACTTCACTTCAGAATAGATCTCAATACAACAGCATCACAGGTTTGTGTGATTTATCATGAACTTATGATTAGTTGACCAGAGGAGGATGAGTCCCCCATGTGAGTCTGGTTCCTCCCAAGGTTTCTTCCTCTAGTTCTGAGGTAGCCTTGCCTCTGTGGCCGTTGGCTTGTTCACTGAGGATTTGGTTTATTACTAACCCTGTAAAGCTGCTTTATGAGTGCTTTATAAATAAAAAGTGCTTTATAAATACATTTGACTTGACTTGCAGAGACGGGGATGGTGCTCATCCTGCTTTAAAAACGGTAACAGTAATACTTTAAAATCAATCCTAAACTTATACCCTCACTTTTAACTTTACGGATGTAAATATCTGACTGGGAAAATTTCTGTATAGCATGCACACACACACACACACACACACACACACACACACACACACATATTACCATAATGTGAAATGTATTTATTTATGCAGCTTTATGTATGTACACCAGTCATAGACACGTAGTTGTAAATATTCCTTTTTAGTTTAGTTTTTAAAATAGGTTTTATTATAATCTCTATATAGTTAAGACTCTAGTACATATTTCTGTTGCTGAGTGCTTTGCTCTCCCTTTGCTGCTGTGAAAACTTAAATCCCCCCCTGTGTGGCTAATACAGGATTATCTTATCTCATCTCTAAAACAGACTGGAAGCCAGTGTAAAGATGCTCAGACTGGTGTAACGTGTGCTGTGACTTCTATGAGACGTCCTGCAGGTCGACGTCCCTGATGGTGCTGTTGTGTTTGCAGGTTGACCCTGACCTCTGCTGGGCTGCAGAGAGATCAAGTGCACCATTCATGTGAATGATCCCTGCATTGTGGACCTCAGGCCTCTGCTGTGTGTTTCTACTGAGAAGGTCACGGCCTGGATATGGAGACCTACAAAAGGGTGTGTGGGGTAAAGATGGAGAAATAAACACACACACACACATACACAAGCATTTCCTCGCTAAAGGTAGAACCTCGTGCGCCTGACAGGTAAAACTTGCGGTAAAAGGAGGCCGCCGGGGCCGCCGGGCTGGGGCTGGAGGAGGCCGAGCGACCAGATAGAAGGTGAAACGGTGAGGAAATCATAGAAAGTCCCGTGCTTGATAAATTGTAAATGAACAGAGGCCCCGGCTGCTTGTGGGAGGCCTTTGTTAGGAGCCCATTTTCTCGGCGGAAGGCGTGCACTCCCAGGGTCAGGGAAGTTACGAAAGTAATTAAAGCGGCTTGATTCAGCGCCTGCCGCGGAGAAAAGAAAGCAAGCTGTCATTCTGATTTAGAAAAAAAAATAAATTACAATTTTAATAATGGGCCCCAGGATGGGGTGCAGCGATGTCTGCGAGCTCGGCTGGCGAGCGGAGGTGTGTATATGTAAGGGGGGGGGTGTCTAAGGGTTGCCGGCTGCCTACTTATCAATAGTTGCAATTTTTTGAAACCACATCGGTAGTACATTGCAGGAAGCACAAGTGCCCTTAAAAAAAGGGAACGCGGGGACATTAACATACTGATTTCATGCGCGTGGCAAAGGGCCTGTGCCAATATCAGAGAGGACTCAGCACTCCTATTGTCTGCTGGGACTCTGGTCTCCTCTGATATGAAAATTCAATTATATTATAACTAGATCTCGCCGTGCGTTTTGACAGTCGACGGTAGCCTCTTGCCAGCTGCATCGGCGTGGGGGACCAGAGGCTCCTGATAGCGCTGAAGCAGCCTTTCAGCCATTGACATGTTTTTTGGGGGAGGGCTTGGCGGAGGGGGGTGGGGGTGGGGACAAGATTACCTAAATGTGTTGCGTTTAAGCGACGGAAGTTAATCGGCAATGCGGCGCCATTATCTCTCGCAGGTAATTCTGAGCAGTAAATCTGTGTTTACTCCTGCACATGTTCTCACGCTTTCACCTGCGGTTCACTTTCTCCAATCAGATCCTCGGCTCCGCTGCCGTTCTGCACAATATGTGTTTATTTATTATCCCCCCCCCAACCAAACTGTCTGTTTACGTCGCCCGTAAACAAGAAGGACGCTTCGGCCAAATGGCATCGTTTTCTCTGCGGCAAGCACTTTCTGGAAAACTCAACTTATTCACTGGGAATGTGCTGATATGTGAGTTTAAATCACCACAGCTTTGTGTTTGCTGCAGAGTTTTAATGCTGCAATTGAACGCTGTGAGTTTTTGAGGCCTGGAAATATGTCGAGCATGAAAACAGTGCATGTGCATTACGTCGTCGGGCCTAATTTGACTCTCACTGTGGGCCTAGTTTGGGTCGTCCTCGGGCCTGAGATGCTCCTCTGCGTAACTGTAATTATAAGACCCGCCCTCGCTTTAGTGAACTATTTTACCTGGAGGTGAGAGAAGGAGAGATGAAAGGCTGCTTTATTGATGGGTAAGTGCGAAGGAGAGCATCTGAGGTATGTCCCTTCCACTCTACAGACTTTAGGCTCATTGTGTGTGTGTATGCCAGCGAGTGTATGAGGGCCAAGCCAGAGGCCGAGGCACAGGAAACGCCCCCCACTTCAGGCCCGGGACCTGAGTGCAGCTAGCCTATTAACCTAGAGCAAGGCGCACACATACCTGCCTCCCCTCATTAGGCTGTGTTGAAGTACGCGCTCGCCCCGAAGGAGAAAAGAAGCCCTAATTAGTATTCTCCGCAGGGCCACAACCATTAGCACTTAATTAGCACCAAGAGCACCCTTCATTCTGCGCGAGTGTGTGTGTGTGTGTGTTTGTGCTGCGGCTTCCCTGAAAAGGCCGTCTTTGTTTGTGCATGTGTGTTAAGGTCTGTTTTGTGTGTGTGCTCTTTATACGTCTCCGCCGTGGTTTGGATACAAAAGTACAAGGTCAGCAAAATGAGACAGTTGCTATTCTCTTTGTCTCCTTTTCTGTGTGGACGATTTGGCTTTTAAGCGAGTTCGCCAAGGAACTTGATGCATTTCTTCACACACTTCTTCACGTGCATTTCTTTATGCACTTTGTGCGTCACTGATCCAGTGGAGAATGGCCACAAAACTAAAAGACTAAAGTGGTTTACTAGAACAGGATTAAGTTATGCAGAATGTGCCGGGTTTTGACTTTAATAGGATAACTCTGGTCCATAGGAGCTTTGTGCACAGATAATTACACATCCCAACATCCTCCTCATTTACAGCAGCTGGTGATGGGGCAGGTTTGGAGCTTGTTGACAGTTCTGAGAGAATACCGAGTCAGTATGGTGAGCTGAATCACACTGTGACATCGCTCCAAATAACCCATCCTCATTATGAGTGTAAAGACTTTAAATAATCATTATAGAAACAGAGAGGAATCCCCCTCTACACTGTGTGTCGTATTGTATTTCTTTCTCCTGGGAGTGTTTAGTGGACATTGGCTCTTAGTAAAGCTGCAGTCTAACAGAGAGGGGCAGTGGAAGCTTAATTTAGTGGGCTGGAGGAAGCTCTTATGATGCAGCCAGCTTCCTCTTCCCTCTTTACGTCCACTTCATACACATAGTAGAGTGGACACAGGGGAGGAGACGCGGGGATTTGTTCTCTCTGCACAGTCCCTGCTCAGTTCAGGCCTGGGCTGGTGGCACCTTTCACTTCCCGAAACCCTAGAGGCGGAGAGCTGTCATTTGCCAATTTGGCCTGAATGGGCCCAGGCAGCAGATTGAATGTCGTTTTCCCACCAGGCTTCTCCGTCTTGGCCCAGCGTGGACAGGGGAGGGGGATCGGCGGTAATGCTAGAGTAAAATTAGCGCTTTGATGGCAGGTAATAGTTTGAGATGGGTGCCACTGACGTGGATTTCCAGGAAGAACGCAGCAGGGTCTCTCTCTCTCGTTCTTTCTCTTGCTGTCTGCTGGCCGGCCCAGTGCTGACACACCTGTAAGATTATACTTGGCTAACCTCTGCTGTCAGGGCTGTAATTTCTCCCAGATCAATGTAATTATGCAGCTCCAGTGCCCTCCTCCAGCTCAAATGGCCAGCCCGGTGCCCTCGCTCTGGCTCGCCCAAGTTAACTTCTTACCTTCATGTATCACAGAACCAGAGAGACAAGTGTCCACCAATGTCTATTTAGGTCACTAAAAAACAGCATACAGGTAAACGGGTTTTTGGGTTTCTGTCCAGCGCTGATGAACAGGTGGTGACGGTGGGCCGGGTGTGGTTGTGAGAGTGGATGGACAATGCTGTACTGAGAAAGCTCTCAGGGTGGGGTCGCAGGTACTGGCAGTGGCTTCAAAGAAACAATTACATCAGACTCTGATACCTCTTTCAGTGTTTTCCCCAGAGATGTAACACATATACATACACAAGGAAAGTCACACGGGATAAGAAACCATCACTCTGACTTAAACTTCATCTCAATTTCAAATTTAATCTCAACGCTAACTGGTCTAACCCTTTAACGTTCTGCTCACAGAGCACATTTGAGTCACTTTATCTTAGAAGGTGTTAAGATCATCATAGTGCCATCTCTACCACTTGGTAGAGGTGTATGTGGCTAAAACATGAAACTAAATGTAAATCGGTAATGCTTCATAACACCCCAATAAATAAACTGGAACAAATTGTTTAAAACATCACAAAAGATAACAAAGTTAGCATGTTTATATATATAAAGAGATAACTTGTGTTTTGTCTTGTGATTTTACCACAAAATGCCATTTCAACCATTTGGTAGAGGTGTATATTAAAAAAAACCTGGATGTTTTTTTTTTTTTTTAAATGATTAAATATATTATTTTTCCCTAACAGCAAAAATCTAAAGTCCATGACTTCTGTGTTGGTGAGGACATTAAAGAGCTAAGAGCAGAAGCCTCTGTTAGAGTGTTAATAATATTTATTAAATAGTCACATTGATTTATTATTTTATACATTTTGTTGATAACTGGGCTGTTTTGTCTTTTTGTGTTTTTGGAAGCAAAAATAATTGAAGACATGAAGACACTTTTTCACTTTTCTGATACTGTGGTAAACAAATATACCCAAAGGTGTAGAGGACAGAGCTGCGCACAGTGTAAAATGTGATTCAGCTGTGTGGTACATAAATCTAACAGATTTTATAAGATTGACACTGAAAGTTTTTTGTTTGTGGTGCTATAAAGAGCAATGTTTTGTTTTGTCCAAATATATTTTGCTCTTTTTAAAATTTAATTGAAAATGATTTATAATATAAAAAATGTATATTATAAATATATTATATTATATATATGTAGCCCTGCCCCATGCAGCTAGGAATGACTATTTTAGAATTATCACTAATTTATCTAGCACTATGGGCGGACTCTGGGTTCACTGTGTTATGTTTTATTTGTGGCGCTGTATTAACCTAAAAAAAAAAAATATATATATATATATATATATATATATATATATATAACTGATATGATGTACCTCTGTTCCTCAATAATAAACTAAAAAAAGAATAAGCAGGTGCCTCCACTTAGTAG
>BRDA01020660.1:20241-48280 GCA_036984385.1 Crenuchus spilurus
TTTAAATGAATTTTTTGAGTTAATAACGAATAAACGATTATATTATAAAAGTGGTAAAACACTTGACCAAATACTTTATATATATATTATAAAATAATTGAAGACATGAAGACACTTTTTCACTTTTCTGATACTGTGGTAAACAAATATACCCAAAGGTGTAGAGGACAGAGCTGCGCACAGTGTAAAATGTGATTCAGCTGTGTGGTACATAAATCTAACAGATTTTATAAGATTGACACTGAAAGTTTTTTGTTTGTGGTGCTATAAAGAGCAATGTTTTGTTTTGTCCAAATATATTTTGCTCTTTTTAAAATTAAATTGAAAATTATTTATAATATAAAAATGTATATTATAAATATATTATATTATATATATATTTCATAAACCAGTTCACAAAATGGTGAAAATATTATATTAGCAAATAAGCAATAATTGAGTTTTTTAAGTAAATTTAAACTATTCAACTTGAGTCCATACAGCAAAATTACATTTGTCAATGTATTATTATTATTATTATTATTATTATTATTATTATTATTATAATTATTATTATTATTATTATTATTATTATTATTAATGCTTTTGTAGTGATGTTGGACAACAGACACCTTAAAAGTAACCACACTGGCATAATTCAAATTGCAAATATACAAAGAATCCTTTAGGTTTTCAGGTTTTTTGAATGTTTATGGTTCTATACAGTGCCTTAAAGAAGAACCCCATAAAATGATATTAACGTGAATTGTATGTGATAAAAAATATACAGTACATGTTTTAAGCACTGAGATAAATTACATAATTCACACCGGTGTCATTTTATTCTCCCTCTTGGCTGTAAATTTAAAAATGTAAAATTTTACATTTATTTTACATTTTAAGAATGTGCGGCAGTCAGGTTACAGTTCATGTCTCTACATGGCAGGAACACAGAGCTACACAGCACCTTCAAACATAGTTCACATACCCACAGACTCATGAAAACCACAGATGTTGTGTAAATAAAATATATACTTCTCGTGTTTATCTGAATGGATGTTATGCATTTTGTGTAATTAAGCTGGAAAACTCAGTTTAAGCAACATAGAATTATAGAATTATAGAATTATACTGAGTTAATTGTTCATACTGATTTACTGCCCTTCATCTCAGAGGGGTAACAGTTGTTCTGGGGCAACTTTTGGTTGAACTGTTCATAAACTGTTGATGCTAGTACATGCCTTGTTCTTTGTGTGCATTTTGTTGGTCGACACTCCTGAGGAGGTAACAGTGGTCTTGAATTTCCTCCATTTGTACACAATCTGTCTGACTGTGGATTGGTGGAGTAGCATCTCTGGGCTCCTCAGAAATATCCTTTGTTCATGTTAGATCCTTGTCCTTTAAATAAAACAGGACACCCACTCACACCTGATTGTCATCTCATTGACTCAATGTTCCCATTCTAATAATTTGCTAATAAGGTTTGTGTGCGTTTATCAGACTTGTGATATTTGATCTTATTTGTTGGATTTAGTTCTCTTATCTGTTTTTAAGGATGTTTTAGGTCAGATGTGTACAGACGTATAGAGAAATGTATGTTTTTGCACTACTACAACGAGTTTGCACTACTGTACATGCCTCATCCAGCATTTCATCTGAAATCACAGGTGTTGATAATCTCTACACTTTATTTACACGAGATGTTGGAACATCGCTATGAGAACTTGATTGCGTTCAGCCATGAGAACATTAGTGAGGTCAGGTATGATGTTGGATGATTATTTCTGGATCATAAATGCCACAAAAAGTCATCTTAAAGGCACTGAATGGAACTACAAGACTTCAGAGAATGCAGCTCCACCGCTCCACAGCCCAGTGCTGGAGGGATTCGTACACATTTAGTTGATGTTTGGTGCTGGCCTTAGGCTCACATCTGTCTGTGGTGTAATTACACAGAGCAATTACAAAGTGTTTTTGTTGTGTTTAATCCATCTGTGCAATGAAACACAGCCCAGAGAGTGAGCGCACAGGCCTGAAGTGGTGGGCGGCCCTCTCCTCGTCACCCGGGGAGCAGTTGGGGGTTCTCACATCCTGTTGGTTCAGGGAACTGAATGACCTTTTGTGAGTGACAGCTAATCCTCCAGCATCAGGACCAAATCCTTCCAACGTCTGCTGTGGAGCCATCCTAAGAGTTACTCCAGCATACAGGCCAAACTCCTCATTATTACACTTTGTCATATCGGTTTCCTCATTACTGAGCACATTAGTGTAAAGGCCTTATGGCTTCTCTCAGGTCCTCTTAGGCAGTGTACTGACAGATGAGAGGTTAAACGTCTGTATTAATCTACCCCTGTCATTTTGACAAAGATGGAAACAGGACACCGTGGGCTGTCAGGAGCCATCAGGGCAATCACAACAATTAAAGGCTGAAATGGATGAAGACTGCGGTCACCGGGGAAGTGTCTGAGCTGTCGGTTGTTGTGAAAAGGGAACTTCTTCTGCATGCGTGGTTAAAGCATTGTCTCAGAAAGAGGGAAGTGTCCCTTCTCCCTCTCTCTTTTCCATGCACTGAAGCCCTTTCCGATGGCAGCTCCAGGTCAGTTTCCCTCACCAAGTTTTGCAGGCCGCCATGTTGTCCATTCTGCTCAGCTATTTAAAAAATGTTGAATATCAACAATGGCTTTCACTGGGGCATTGTCAACTTTTGTATGAAGCAATCTTGGCTGAATGCGATGGCTCGCAGTGCAGGGAGGGCGCGGGATGGGCGATCGTCGCCCGTCTTCCTGCCTCCCTCTCTCTCTCTTTTTCTCTCTGTCTCTCTCTCAGACTCTGGGCTGCACAGCCAGAGGGTCTTGCATGGGCTTCTTCGGCGCTGCTCTCAGGGTCTCCTGAGCCCCCCTGGAAGGAGCAGAGAGAGGGATGGACAGAACACGAGGCGGTGAGTGTCTTTCTGGAAACTGCTGTTGGGAGGCTGAAGTGCTGAGGCAGCGATGAGAGGGGAGGGTGGGCGGGGGGAGGTAGGATGGGGTGTGTTGGGTCTGCATCACACACATATGAGCTGGTATCATGGGCTAGATCAGTGAGGATGGAAAATGGAGCGGTTTTGCTTAGAGGAGCTCATAATAATGATAATAATGATGCTCCGCTCTCTTATAGGGGCTTAAGCTAAGTGAGTGAGTGTTTGTAATGCTTTGGGAAGAAGTGTAATCGATTTAATGGAATATTATCTTGCAGGACTGTAGTTTTTATAAGTTATATTAGCACTGCAGAGTCTGAAGAGCTGATGTTTTGCAAATCTTACCTATAAAAACATTAACAAGATATGAGTAACAAAACATAATGAATCCATGTGCATTCACCACATCACATGACGTGCCCATTTATGTGTGTGTGTACAGTGTGTGTGTGTGTGTAAAGGGTGTATCCAGTGAGAGGAAGTGGAATGTCTTTGTCAGGCTGTCACATAGAGGAGGCAGTAGCTGTCTAAGATGCGTCCTCTTCAGTGCAACAGCAACAGCTTGTATCTGCCATTGACATGTCAGTCTCCATGGCTTTCAGCTGTCAAGCCCTCTAAACTCCTTTCACCCCTGCAGAGTGTGTGTGTGTGTGTGTGTGTGTGTGTGTGTGTGTGTGTGTCTGAGGGGGTCTACATTCTGCAAAGAATGCTCCGTTTGCCTATCAAAAATAAAACAATTGTAGTTTTCCGTTCTGTGGTCAGTCTTACTGGATAATTCAGCTAAAAGTGCTGCTCATCATCCTCATAAGCCAGAATTTCTTCTGAAGAAGCCATTTATATACAACCACAACAAGACAAAGTACTGTTTCAGTGCTTAAACTGTCATTTGCATGGAGCAACGATGCTCCATTATCTGTTCCACACTCATAAGATGGTTCTTCAAGGCTTCTTTAGTAAAGAAAGTACTTATATATAGAAACATGAAGACTGAAAGAACCTTTTGCATGATTAAAAGGCTCTTCAGATTGACAAAGAAGGTGCTGTAGATGCTTCTTTGTAGATTTTTGAAAATGCAGAAGCATTTTGGTGCATTTTCAAAAGCTCCCATATAGAACCACGTACAGTATAACATCGATCTGAAGAACAATTTCAGTATGGAAAGAGCTGTTTAATCCTGCAGTGGGTTCTTTGGGTGGTCATGGTCCTAAAACCATTTCCTATATATCTCTTAGAGAGCCATGTTTATGTAGGACTTTATGTAAGGTTTCTCTGTGCTGCATTATATAAAGCATAAAACCAGCATCTTTACTAAAGGACACTTGAAGAACTGTCTGAAATAAGCTGTCACTGTCATATTTCTCCATTTTTTGGGCCTGTTGTTGTTTTTTCATCTTCGGCAGTTGCACATTGTTTGAACGTGTTGTGATGAATGGATGAAAAGAAGTGAACCATAATCCTGTAAATCACATCATTACATTCAAAGTTTATAACTTTTTAAGGGGGACTGAACACAACAAAGTCATTAATGTAGGTCATTAGCACTTATTATGGGTGTAAAGCAGGATAAGTTGGTGTCCAGTTTACATTCCACATGATAAGCAGTCTGGGAACATTCAGACTCCTGTGTCTCTATACCTGATATTTAGGGTCACGGGTATTTCTTAAACAGAGAAATAAACAGCAGAACTTTATGTTTTGTGAAGTTGCTCTCTGCGGCCATCCTCAAGAGTCCAGTTTAGTCCTTAAAGTCTCCTCTCTGCTACCTCTGGCAAGGTGACCACCAGCCTCCAGCCACATAATCTATTATCCTGTCAACAGAAGCAGGTTTTCACCACAGTTTGCAGGGCTCCCAGAACACTGGCCGTAATGAATTCATCAGTAATCCCCCGCACTCATCTCATCACGCCCAAGGTAATTAATACATTTGGAGGGCGATGGCTAACTCTTAATTAAATTATGCCTCTTTTAATGAGACCTTTATGTGGACTAAATTTATGACCACTATCTCCATTATCAAGTGCTTGGCAGGCAACAGAGATTTGTCTTTTTCACCCCAAATCACTCCCAGATTAGACGTAATGGAGCCCATGATTAATATATCAATTTATACTTGTTTGTTTCTTTCTCCCAGATTTAATAAATTACCTCCCATAATTAGTTCAGCCAGCTTCTGCTGCTGCAATTAATGCCCCAAAGTGCTATCTTTAGATATTAAATTTTTAAAAAATAATTTCACTGATAAGAACTTTGCGGCATTAATCATATTACAAAATTAGGTGTATTTCATTAATTAAGGATGTGCCATGCAAAATTGATTGCACTCCACCACCACCCCCACCCCACCCACAATATTATCTTTAACTAATGAGGGATTGACAAAGCGACACTTTCATTTTTAAAACGGGGCCCAGATTAGTGGGATCTCAATTATGTCTAAAACAAAAGCACACTGCTTGCCCCAGCTTGGTGCAAAGCAAAATCAGACCACTCAGCACTCTGGGCTAAACAAAAAAAGGGGAAAGTTTCCATTGTTTTGGAGAAACTGTACTACATGGCAATGATTCAAAAGATACATGAGATATAATGAGGTCTGTAATTAGCCTTGCAGACAGTAATGGCATTTAAATTCTGATCCATTTTTTTGCAGATAAAAAAAAAAAAAAAAGATTAACTCTTTCGGAAGGAAAACACCCATAAATAGTATCTTAATTTCACATAAGGTGCAGCCTGAATGGTCTGAATAGGATTAACATTAGTCATATTAAAGACAGGTGTAATACTGAGGTGCTCTTATCTGTAGATCTTTCTGCATGAATGTGGCCTCCTGTGGCCATCTCTGAACTCAAAGACTCAATCTCTTGTAGCAAGAACTCAGTGGCCCAATCAAAACTATATTTATAGCCATTTTCTGCTTAATTAAATCATCGCTTTAATTGAAATTAGCCTTCAGGCTGTAAGAATAAATGTAGTTATGAGAACTATTTTCATTTAACGCGTCATGTACCAAATGGCTGGTATTAGTATTTCTGTGAAAATTCCCTCCTGAAAGTTGAAGATATTGCAGAAAAATTGTTGCAGCAAATAGAGATTGTGTATTCAGTCCATGTGCTGCTGCATGTCTTAATGTGCCTCCGGATGATGAGCTTCATGCTGCATTAGATCAGGGCTCCTATTCATCACTGCCTGGCTGGAGAAGTGTTCGCTTTCCACTCTTGTAGGTCCTGCAGACGTCTCTTGTGTTTTTAACTCCTTGACTTTCTGTTATTTGAGAAGCAGGGGGAGGTATAGTCTTGAATCTGGTGCTAAACATGTTCACCCTTCAGACATGTGGAGCACAGGGAGCTCTGGGTGGTCATGCCTGGTTTCTTTCTGCTCCTGGTGGGTTGGAGGAGATTACAGCACGGCCGCTGTCCGACCCCTGTTAGCCTTGTGAAATAATGAGCAGGGATATGCATGGCCTGCTGAGGAAAAGAGTTGTCAGGGTCAGGCACTCTTCATGCACAATTACAGTCGGAAGTGGTGCGGTGGGTCTTCTAGGCACTAGCTGTGAAATGTCCAAGTGCAAATTGAGGTGTGCAAAGTTTTTGGCCAAAATCTTTGCATGCTGATACATTACGGCCTGACTTAGAGGAAAATATTTAGAGATCTTAATCAGCTTCTTTTCATTTCTTTGCAGAAATCTGTTGACTTTGGCTGTATCTGCAGCGCAGATCTGTTCTTGAAGGTTCCCACACAAATAAACGTGAGTTACGTTGAGTTTTTATACCTTCATCAAAAAGTTACTGCTCTGCTGACCAATTCACCACAAGAAGTAGAGCAGTAGCAACTGGGGAGAATATTTGTATTTGTACATTGAGATGAAAGTTTAGCTCATATTTAGGATCAAACTAAGCTGCCTGATATGAAAAACACAGTAATAAAATTGATCAAACAACACAACATGGAAAAACTCTGAGGCTGACAGAGATTGCTGCTGTAATTTGATAATGTTAATAGAAGTGGCCTCATTCATGCATTTTAATCAGGCCAGAGTTACAGAAATATATCAACAGTCAATTTAAATGGACAACCAAATGAGCTCTTATGAAAAAAGTACCATGGTAAAACCGTCAATATAGAGCCATGTTTTTGGGCTCTACCATGATGAACCATAGTACAGCAGTGGTAATGCCACAGTAATGCAAAGTTTGGACACAGTACTAGTAATTTATAATACCGCAGTATATTTTATAAGGTGGTTTCATACTCTAACATATGAATTTAGTTTATTTATTTCACATTTAAATTAAGATTTTTCCAGCAATAATTACCGTATATGAACCCATATGAAAAAAATACTATGGTAAGATCATCATATTAAAAGCAGTTTTTTTGGACAATACCATGATGGCAGTACCATGAGACTTAATACTACAGTAATAAAGTTTTTTTAGGAGTAGTAATTTACTGTGGTAAAACATATATATAAGATAAATATATATTATATATATAAAAATATATATAAATATATACAAAAATATATTACTCTAGTATTGGCCTTGTAGTACAAAGGTGCTACAATCATGCAGCAACTGTAGTACAACAGTATATTTTTGTAAGGAAAGAAGTTTCATACCCTAACGTGTGGATTCTTCCTTTATTTAAAATTTGCATGCAAAATATTTTATGAATAGTAATTAACTACAGTAAAGCTAGTTGGAATTGTATAATATTACTATTGTAGTACCATAATACTGCCATCATACAACCATGGAAGTACAGTGGAACCTTGTTATCGTTTGCCCTGGTTATCTTACAATTCTGTTATGGAAGACATTTTAAGGGAAATTTTGTCCTGGTTATGGTTCATCCGCATGGTCTTGTCAGCCTACCTACTTGAGTTCCTTAATTTCTATAAAACAAAGCATCCACCCAGGCCTTAGTCCTTCTGGCTTTGTTTCTAGCTGTTTCTCCTTGATAGCACTCAAAACAAACTAAAACAGGTCACACTAAAGCGACGGCGTGCAGCACTACCACCTGTAAACACTTGGAACAGGTGTACAAAACAAAGGCTGGACCACAGCAGCTCTAAAACAGATGTTAAATGTTCATTTATCCATTTAATTAGTCTTCTGTATGTATTTCTCATTGTGTTCTGTATGTAAAACTAGTTTTTCTATGTAAAATGTATTTTTGTTAATGTTTTGGAGTGTCTGGAACAGATTTATTGGATTGACATGAATTCTTATTGCTTCAGTTATGTTTGTTATCATCAGGCACTTTAGAACTTGATGAAAACTGAGGTTCCACTGTAATACAGTATATTTTGTAAGGTAAAGAAGTTTCATACTCCAATATATGACATTTTGTTATTTTTTTATTTCAATTTTAAATGAATGAAACCCTGAAAAATTACCATGGTACATTTGGGCATTTTTCTGGACACAGCCACTATACCAGGGATGGTAATACAGCAATGCAAACTATGGTAAATAATTAACTTTGGTAAAAACGTCTTGTATTACTTTTGGTCATCAACCAGCACTGCAGTGCAAGGAAAGAAGCTGCTTATGATCATATTTAAAGAATGAACTTAAATCACAGCCTTCTTTTAGAATAAATGAATGATAACTGTCAACAAGCTTTCAGCTGCACTGCCTTTATTTCATTTAACAAATAACATCTGGACTCATCAAATAAACAAAGAATTCATGACTTTCTCCTCTGAATTATGAACAGATTTAATCACCTTATATTTCTACAACAGGTCTGACTGCTCTTTTTGTTCCCAATTAATCTTTATAATAAAGCCAAAATGTAATAAAAGTCAGTGAAAATTTTAGGGAGGTATCACAGCCTGCAGAGACTGGAGTTGAGTGTTTTGTGTGATAAAGCCGTGGTTCTGACTGTACCTGTGTGTAAAGAAGAGCTCTGCAGCCTTTCAGACCCGAACAATGAGGACCGAGCCGTCCGGGCTTCACGCGCATCTTCATTTGCATGACCAGTCCAAAAAAACCCTGCAAATCCTAATGAGTCCGCCTCCATTGTGTCTGCAATTGAAAAACATTCTGGGTTAATTATCGGGGCTCAGAGGCTGAAACAAAACATCTTTACTGTTTCTGGGCTTTAAATCAACATTAGAGTGGAGGTTTGTTCACTTCTCCGGCACGAGCTTCATTTCCAAGTCTGAAATTATGAAGGAATTTTATTTGGGTTTTTTGGGTCCGAGTCTGGCACTGAATAACTCCTCAGTATTCTTCTGTGACTCATTCGGACTTTTTAAACACTTAAGATTTTTACTCTAATATATAATTATAGTTACAATTGAAATTTGGTCGATTTACTGAAAAAATAAATCTGTTTCAATTTTAAACTAAATTATATTTAATTGCTTTTGTAATTTTCCATTAAAAAACCTGCTGTTAGTGCCTGACTAAAATATATTTATTTTTTTCCATTTAAGACTAAAAAAATCCCAACATCATTATTGTTTATAAAAGATGCTGTTTCAGTACCTGTATAAAATGTTAATTTTTACCATTTCAAACAGGGCTATTCCTTAATAAAAATAACATTTTAACTATAGGCTTAAACCAGAAACAACAAATGTATTTAAAACAGTAAACAGGCGCCCAGTTTCAGTCTGTCATAGTTTTAGAGATGATTAATAAATTTAAAGAGAATAATTTAGCAGAAATTCTGAAATAATGAATTGTTCTAAATACGTTGAATCGTTTGTTATTAGTTAAAAGTTGGCTTTTGTTTTTTAATGAGTCAAAACACTTTATTTAATGAGGTCAGATGTGAATATTTGAAATTTGCTTCAGCTGATTGTGTATCTCAGACACAAGGGTAAAAATGGCGCGTTCTTATCTGGAGCAATAATTCGCGTTCCACACAATGACCTAAAGAGGGGCTGTTTTTCTTGTGCAGCAGATGAGAATTCAGACAACTATTTGGATTGCAGTTGAATAGGCAGCTAATTGAAAATTCTCTGCTCTGCCTCGACACCCGTCGGTGGGTTTCGGAAGCCCACAGCTCAGTGATGCCCAGCCCCTCAGTCATGCGTTGCTGGTGGTCCTCAGTCTTAGAGCTTTTGGTTAATTAGGAAATTTTGGGGAAGAGAAGTCCTCATTACCAGCCTCGGGCAGTTTTCCTTCTCCCGCTGCCTCCTACATTTCCATAAGCAGATTACAAGAGGATCTGCACCTCAAACCCCCGAGATACACCAGAGCTTTGTACCGGAGAGACTGAGACTGACCTGCACTCCATTCTGTTATTGTTACAAATGATGAATTCAGAATCGATTTGGTCTGAAAGCAAAGTGACAATGAGGGCCAATTAATTCATAATATTACCTCTGCTGGCCTCAGTATAATTAAAGATCCTTATTTAGATTTAGCCTCGATATTTTACTCTACAGTCAACATTCCTTAACACTCCCTGTCTGTATATCATCAGTATCAGTTGACCTCATTTACATTTAGTCTATTTCAGTGTCCAAAACTTAATTGCAGTTCTGTCAAACTGATTTTAAATGAATTTGGTTTATTTGTGTCAATTAAAAACAGTTTAAGCGAGAAAACTCCAAATACATCAACACAACCATCAGCAGATTAACCTCAGTCAGGAGAACATTTTCTCTACAGATTATTAGGATATTTAGTTTCATATCTGAGTGTCTGCCTTCAGCTGGAGTCAGGTCTTTAGTGACTGACAGAAGAACACAGGCATGAAAACTGAGTTATATAACAGGACAGTGTGTGCACTCGAGACCAGTTAAAGAAACTTACCGGACTGAGTGCCCCTAATTAGTGTGCAGGAGGTGTTAATAGCCCAAACTGAATATTCAGTACTTTAATGGTCCTCACTCTGCATACGTATGTGTGTGTATGTGTGTGTGTGTGTGTGTGTGTGTGTGTGTGTTAACTGATCGTATCGATGGGCGCTCATCATCATTTGCAGGTGTTAAAATGTTCTGAGAGAGAGAGAGAGAGAGAGAAAGAGAGAGAGAGAGAGAGAGAGAGAGAGGTTTAGAGAAAGGAGTGTGAAGAAGTGGTGCTTTTGTATAATTTGTAAAGAACACGAGCTCATAGGCGCCTCGTCACTAACTAGTTCACTACAGTGGGTGAGATTCCAGTAACTATTTACTCTCTTAACTACTGTAGTCTGACGGTTGTATGATGGTACTATCATGGCACTGCAGTCACAGTACTATACAGTAATACTACTATGACTAGTTTTAATTTAAATAATGTTATTGGTCAGGCATTGCATTACTGTACAATTGCAGTACCCTGGAACCACAATACTACAATGGTAACAGTACAGTAACACAACTAGTTTTACCAAAGTACATTAGATTAGCTATGGTCAAACTGTGCAGTACTGCAGTATTAACATTACAATTGTATGATATATACATATAGTACTATATGTATATATACTATAGTAAATGTATATTGTATGTATATGTACTATAGTAAATAGTATAACTATTGTAAAACTTTGTATTACTGTAGTGATAGATAGATAGATAGATAGATAGATAGATAGATAGATAGATAGATAGATAGATAGATAGATAGATAGATAATTGTATTAATCCCAAAGTGAAAGTCAGTTATTACAGCAGCTCAAGTACAGTAAGACAGACATGTATATTATATGTATAAATAAAGGAAAGCTATGGACAAGAACATTAAATAATAATAATAATAATAATAATAATAATAATAATAAATGTGCAGTAATTTGTAAGTTACAGTTGATAGTGAGTTAATAGTGCAGTAATTCTGTCCATCCAGTGAATCATGTAAAATGTCCCAGCAGTAATCCAGGTGATTGTAAACAATAATAATCAATCACAGCATCATATTTGTGTCGAAAAACATGTATCTACTATGAGGGTATTACTTTGGTGTTTTTTGTAAGAAAACAAAGACCTGATTTGAGTCATTAGAGCAGCTGCACGTCCATACACAAGAGGGCGATAATGCACTATTCTTCACTTTTATCCTCGCGTGACTCGGATTTCACAATTGCGGCTGTTTAACGGTCACAATTCTTCATTTTTAACATAAAATAGTTTGTTTCCGGTGTGCTTTAATTATAAACACATTTACACAAGTGTGTAATAAAACACAGGTTAGTTCAGCAGTCTGTACATACCATTACAACACGAGTTTCACAGTAGCAGCTGTTTTTGGACACGATGATGACAGTACTGCAGTGATTATAACACAAATGTAAATAAGTATTAACACTTTGGTAAAACTATTAATGCAGTGGTATAATTGTAGTACCGTGAGATTCCCATCATAGTGTCCAAAAACCTACTGCATTTATTCCACATCCTCCCATTAGTTTTATAGAGCCATGTTTTGGGCACTAGTATGATGCCAGTATGATTGTGTTTTTTGTGAGATCTTCACTGATGTTGTGAATGAGTTACTCACCTGTTTATTCTATAAAGCCAGTGGTAAAGCGAGTTAACGGCGCGAACAAATATTCAAATTTAGACATTTACTATTAATTTACCACAAATACACAAAGTCTTTGAGTATTTCTACAGCTCTGAGCACTCCAAACGGCAAATCTCAAAACCTGAACATCCCTCAAAACCTCTGCAAGAGCCAAATAGATGGTGAATACACCATAAAAAAACACCCAACAGTAATGAACACAAAACGTTTATTCCACGTCTAAGTTAAAGCTCAGTGTTGTGTTTAAAAGTCAAGTTGTTTTCTTTGTTCTGTGTCTGAGAAAGCACTTGTTTTATTTTGTTAAAGACACTAGATCATAGTTTTCTTTGGAATTTGGCAGAAATGTTGTGAATATTGTATAGATTAAAACAGAAGTATTAAATCACAGACTGGTAGTTTTGTCTTTCTCAGCTCAGTTGGACTTAAATTAGCGGCGCTTTACTTTCGTTCAGTTTATTAAAACACGTTTCTGTGCAGTAGAACTGAAGAACATCGTGCAGATGTGTTTTCTGTTTCAGACTGGAGTTAATGCTCGGTTTGTAAACGTCTTATTGAAGCTGTTTTGTGTCTGTATTCTGTTCTCATTAGTTTGTTAGTTTGTTGTATAAACTTTAGCGGCGATGTTCAATGAACGTGTAAAGTTGGGCAGAAGTTAAATGACATTTAAAACGATGTTTAACAGAGGTGGCATTTCTACAACATAACATCCCAGCATTGTCTGTAACTTTCTCTGAACTGCCCAACCTCACATAGCGAGTGTGAGTGTGTGTGTGTGTGTGTGTGTGTGTGTGTGTGTACAGCGCTCTGATTGGTCCGCGCAGCAGCTTATTGTCATGCTGTCAGTCCCAATCACATGGCCGGGCCTCTATTAACAGCTGAGCTCGGCCTACGAGTTTAGCAGAGTTTGCGAGGCAGAGAGTCAGAGGGAGGCAGACTCAGCAGGACTTTGTCAGACTGATGCTGGTTCAGGTGTTCAGCGCCTAAACTTCTGCGCGTTCTTCTGAAACTGAAAGTCTGTTTTCTACTTTTTTTCTTTTTCACTCGTTTCTCCCGCATGTGAGCGGCGTCTTTGATCAGTTGCCTGAATGTATAACATGATGGAAACCGAGATTAAGACCCCCCTGCCCCCGCAGACCAACACGGGCTCGGGGCCTGGCGGGAAGAACGGCTCCGGCGGTGGCGGCGGAGGCTCGGACCAGGACCGCGTTAAGCGGCCCATGAACGCCTTCATGGTGTGGTCTCGGGGCCAGCGGCGGAAGATGGCGCAGGAGAACCCCAAGATGCACAACTCGGAGATCAGTAAGCGCCTGGGCGCCGACTGGAAGCTGCTGACCGACGCCGAGAAGCGGCCGTTCATCGACGAGGCCAAGCGGTTGCGCGCCATGCACATGAAGGAGCACCCGGATTACAAGTACCGGCCCAGGAGGAAGACCAAGACTCTGCTGAAGAAGGACAAGTACGCCCTGCCGGGCGCGCTGTTGGCACCGGGAGCCGGCGCGGTGATGGGCGGCGCGGGCGGAGGAGGGGGCGTCGGAAGTGCGGCGGCGGCGGCGGCCGCTGCGGCCGCGGCAGCTCAGCGAATGGACGGCTACGCGCACGTGAACGGCTGGGCGAACGGCGCGTACTCGCTGATGCAGGAGCAGCTGGCGTACCCGCAGCACCACGGCATGAGCGCGCCGCAGCTGCAGGCGCCCATGCACCGCTACGACGTGACGGGCCTGCAGTACCCCATGATGTCCTCGGCGCAGACGTACATGAGCGCGGCGCCCACGTACAGCAGCGTGGCGCCCGCGTACGCGCAGCAGAGCGCCGGCGCCGTGGGCCTGGGCGGCGTGGGTTCCGCGTGCAAGACGGAGCCCAGTTCACCGCCGCCTGCCGTCGCGTCGCATTCGCAGCGCGCGTGTCTCGGAGACCTGAGGGACATGATAAGCATGTACCTGCCGCCTGGGGGGGACAGCGCCGAGCACGCGGGCCTGCAGGGCAGCCGCCTGCACAGCGTGCACCCGCACTACCAGAGCGCGGGCACGGGCGTGAACGGGACACTACCGCTGACCCACATCTGAAAGACTGTCGGAGGGGCTGTTTGGGGCTGGTGGGGTGAGGGGGGGACCGGAGGGCTGGGGGTTGAGGGTGAGGGGTGAGAAAGGACTAAGTACTTCGGATACTTGAACATTTATGATTTGCAAAAAAGAAAAACAGAATTGAAGTTTTCCGTTTTGTGAAATTATTTTTAATCTCAACTTTTAAAGAGTTTTATGACGGACTGAACACTGTTGTTGTTTTTTAAATGTTGCCCTCAAATGAAAAAATAAAACTAGCTATAACACAATCACGTGTGTACAGAAGAAATTGGACTTCTGACTTTTAAATGCCATCAGATTGTCTCTCGCGTGGCTTCATCAAGAGGCTGTGATATTTCAGAACAAATGGAAATAATAATAATAATAAAGCCAATAGAGGCAGAGAAGCTTAACTCACCTGGTTAGAGTCAGTTCTGTTTAGTGTGTTTCTCTGCTCCTGGTCTGAGATGAACGTTTGTTTTATTTATAGCACGTTGTTCTTTTTTTAACGCTTGTGAATATACAGTACGTCTGCTAAATGTTTTGTTTCGTTGTGAACCTTTTCTTTCTGTGATGTCTGAACAGTATCAGGTTAAGCCGTTTTGTGGGACGGAGAGTTTAATTTAAACCGACGTTTCTACTTATTTTCAGACCATCCTCTCAAATGCTGAATAAATTTATACAAAAAGAAAACTCATGTCTAGAAATGTTTTTTTTTTAAACTGTGAAATGCGGCTCGTGATCACGCTTTTTTTTTTTACAAACTCAAACACAAACTTGATGTGTAGAGGTGTGTGTCTGCTGTCAGGTTTAAACAGTGAGAAAGTCTTTACACCTCTACCTTTACAACTATTTCCTTCTTTACATTTCTGCTTAAAACTGTCATTTAAAATCAATTCTAACTGTCGTTTTGCATCGACTTCAATCATTAAATCCTGTAAAATCTTATTTCCTCCACTGCCATCATACCAGTGTCTAAAACATCCAACAGAATAAATAAACACTGTTTTGGACACTAGTAACATGGTTCTTTTTTTGTGAAGTTCCCCTCCATGAATAAACAAACCAACTTTACATTTAATTTAATATCTGTTGTTATTTACAGTTATTCATGTAATTGTGCGATTAGCTAATTTTAATAGTCTGCCTTTTTTCAATCTCACTTGTTGATTTGCCAAATTCTATTGAGCAGAATGCACTGATATAACCACAGTAAAAAAAAAAAACTTCAAAAGCCCAGCAGTGTTATTATTGTAATTCTGTCCACTCCTCTTCTATTAGCTTAATCAATACATGGAGCTCTTACCACAAGTGTCACCATTCAATAACAACTAATAAATGCACTCATTACTAACCACACCACTACGATCATTTCCTTTTACACAGTACAGGCTACAGCTGTTTGAAAGCTTTTTTCATTATTACCTGATACTGAATGGTCATCTCGTCATGTGTGAATGCCACTGAATTTCTTTCATTTTATAAAATGTTGAAAAATGTCTAATCTTTTTATTACTATGAAGTGAAAGGAAAACAAAATATTTTAATAGACCAACTTCAGTCTTTCAACAGTGCTCAAAAAATAATTATACACTGACTGTCTTTAAATCTGCTGAACTGGTAATATTCAAAAAATCAACATCAGCTTAACATTTGAAGTCCAGATTCAGTCGGGTTAATGTGCTGATCAAGATAAAGCCCTGATTTGTTTTACATGTGAGTGGTCTTCATAAACATCTTTACATCCTGCTCTGAAAGGCAGCCAGTTTTGGTGAATCAAAGTGACAGCTCGTTGGCTACTGTGCAGTAGCACAATGGTCCTGCTGCACCTGACACCTTCACAGCAGGGTGCTGGGACTGGCCCAGGACCTCCTGCTGCAGGGAGCCCTGGGCTCCTTTCCCCAGGGCCACAGAGAGGGGCTGAGTGGAGGCTGCCCGCCTTCCCACACTCACCGCTGGGTTTGATCTGCGGGCTCAGCTCGGCACCGGGATTAGCCCACTGCACCTCTGTGGCATGGCAGAAGATTAGGTGGACCTCCCTGCATTCACTGACTGGGTCTTAAGTCACTCTAGCGCGGTAGCAGCCGCCTGTCAGCTAATCACAATCTCTAGCCTATTTCTTTTTTTTTTACAATTAAGCAGCTTTGGCTGCACCACTGGGCTCACTCTCAATCTGTATGCAGTGTTGAGCACAGAGAATAGAGCTCCTGGGACATCTGTCTGAGGTGAACTGTGTCTAGAACTTTGGCATTTCATCGCTTAGTGAATTTCAGGTGGACAGACTTTGTGTGTTGATTTTATTTAAAGAAAAATGATCAAAAATAAAGATGCCATAAAGGGTCTTCTGGACCAACTCCGTTTGGTTTTCTAGAACCATGAAATAGGCAAGTGTGACAAGTTTGTAGAACCTTTAATGTAATAAAAAAAAAGACATAATCAGGAGAATCGTTTGAACATTGAGAACGTTGTGTAAATAGAAAGTGAGAAATGCACTATTATTATTTTGTGTTAGTAAAGAGTTTCTCTGTAATAATGGTGTTAATAACAGCGTGTTAAGTGACAAACATACACAGTGAATGTGTTGGCAGGTAGTGCTTATTAAACATTGAGACACCCAGCTCTTTAAAATCTTTCTTTCTCAATTTTCAAAACCTTAACAAGCTGTTTAGACCTCGCAAAGACTGCAGAACTGTCAAAAGTGCTTATTGGGGAATAATGAGATACATTTATGCCTTTGTTGTGATGTCAGTACTCATCAGGACTCAAACAATAGTTTGGAAAGGAAAACTGTCAAATCATTATTTGGCCAAAACAAAGCTGTGTTCATCAGCAAATAGATATTTTATGATAATATAATTTTTACATTTTTAAATAAATCAAATTCTCACTGATAGGCAGTATACATGAGTAATTCAACTCTTGATCAATTAAACAGTTACTTGAGTAAATATTTATATATTAATGCCAATCAAAAATAAGTTTATTCACTTTGTGTTGGTAATGCAGTCAGTGGTGAAGTACTGCAGTTGGTAAATGCTGTGGGCCTCTCTCTGGGCATGGAAACAGCTTGGCAGGGCAAGAGCCAGCCTAACCCCCAACAGAGGGGCCCACCGATCAGTCTCTCTCTCCCTCTCTCTCTCTCTCTCTCTCTCTCTCTCTCTCTCTCTCTCTCTCTCCACACTGTCATGTGAAGCACTGCTGTGCCCACTCAGCAAGTGCAGGCATATCCTCACTTCCATCTGCCTATGACCTCACTGGGGCTGTTTGTTTAACCCCCTCTCCAAACCAGCCTAATTACAGCCCACTGCAATCGTAACATTTCAGACTGCACGTGAGAGTAACACTTCCCCTAGTTTTTGGTGTCAATGTCTATTTTTTTAAACTCACTATTGAATGTGTCATCCTCTTTGTCACAGTGTCTCAAATATAAGCAAAACACATCCGTCTTGTTCTTAAAAACGCTTCCTGACAAAGCTAAGTGATATAAATAATGATGTGTGTATTCATTCGTTTTGTCAAGCTAGTCCTACGAGTCGTACGGGGAACGCCTCACTTGAAATTGTTGTGTGTTTATGTGCCATTTGAATTTTGCACACTTAGATTGGGACTCATCAGTCAGCCATGTGGATTTGTGTAAATAGGCAACTGTCTGAACTGGTTCTGTGGTATTTGGAGGGTGCCAGACGGTGCTCGCGGCCGTGTAGTGTACCGGGGTTGGAGTATTGATCAGCGGGGCTTTATGGCCGGACAGGCTGGCTCCAGGCAGTGCTGTCAGGCCTGTCCACTGGACTGAGGCTGCCGTTGGCCACCGGACTGACAGGCGAGTGGAGTGGAGTTGAGAGGAGGTGGTGGAGGGGTGGGTTAATCCCCCCTGAACTGGGGCAGATGTTGTTAACGAGCCCCTCTCAGATCAGCTCCCGCCGTGGGAAAATGGCATCCAATCCTCATGGGGTCAGGGCTTTGAGCTGACCCTCACCAACTCATCCCACCTCGGAGAGCCGGCCATTCTCTTTCACTTTGGTGGAGTTTGCGGACATTATCCTGTACTTCTACTTTAGCCCACAGAGCACTGGCTGTTCTGTATTATCTCAATCTCAAACCACAAAAGTCCTACTTTGCATATGACAAGTGTATGTTTGGTATGACGAGGTTCAAAGGTAGCAAGCTTGGGGATATAAATATCTTCCGTGTACGTTTCAGTTTCTAACATGACTTGACAGTTGGAGTTAATCTCAGGACGAGCTTGGGTGGATTTGTGTGTGTGTGTGTGCCAGCTAGCTTGTCTTGCCACCTGAATATTTGTTGTTAATAATAGCTGGTTGGATCTTCATAGTACATCCCAACCACAAAGAATGCTGGGAGTAAGAGGTGTAAGCCTATCTGGTGTCAGAAAGGCTCAAACAAATGTTTACAATCATAGAGCTCGAATGATATTTACATCTGCGACCAGTGGGAAAGAGCCCGGACGCCATATTGTTTATTTGTGTGATTGTAGAGCAGTGCTGTGTTTATTTTCACTGAGATCTTTGCTTAAGTGATAGATGTCTTCTTGCTGTTTTGAAGGACCTTTGTGGAGACTAGCATTAGCTGTACTTCAACCATGACAGCACAAAAATCAATCACAATACACGGTTCAGCATAGACGAAACCTCATTAGAAGTCTTTCACATCACCGTTTATAAATTATCATCAGAAAATGACAAACAACAGCTCTAAGACAAGCCTTAATTACAAACCCCAAGCTATCAGTCATACCATACAAGCACATTTAATGACTTAAACATGGACTGTAGTGTTTCTGATCTGTTCAGGCTTATATAATGCAACAAGTTTACTTTAGTACTCTTTGTGTAGGTAACATAAACCTACAGAGGCAGTGATAGGCAACCAGGACATCAACAGTCGAGTGATGATGAGAAATTGAGACAAGTTGTTTCCCCTCAGGAATTGTATCATTATTTGTGTTTAATGTGAAATTACCCTGCCCTTGACAGTTGCTGTGCACTTTTGGGAGGAGTAGATAAGTGCTTTTTTGACGTAGGCCAAAAACAGGTTTCAGGATGCCGATCTCTAGGCCAGTGAAGAATCGAACCTGAGAAATGGGTTACGATGTAAAGAGAACCACACCAGGTGTACCTCAATTCCATCGCTTTAGGGCTGTTTAGAAGCAGTGTACACTGAAGCATGCAAACTTTGTATACATCCATCCACACATCTCTTAGTGTCTATACATCATGTTGACTTTTGGCCATCTTGGGACAATGGAGGAACAGAATGTCTTCAGGAAGTGATGTGAGGCGCATATGTCCAGTGACAGTGAAACAAACATGGGACTGTAAAGAGACAATGCAGAAGGTACAGAGGTTAGGGGGATGGGGGCGAGTTGGGGGGAGATTAGGCCTCTCATCTAGGCCACAAATATTGATTGGTGTTGGTCATGGCCATTGAGAAGAAACAGAGATTGACAGATGAACAAAGCCAATTTCACGTCTTACCCCATGTGATGGCTCCTGATCATATCTATATTGTCAGGATTATGGAGGACGTTATAGGTACATTAGCCTCATTCAACAAACATCTTGAAACCCAAGCTTTGGTTCTCCCACCAGCCGGTCCTGCTGTCCTCAAAAGTGAGATCTTGTTCCTGGATAGCAGAGAAAAGCTTCTGACTGGACTTCTATTCATTCAGTCTGTATGACTGGTCATCATTTAATCCACTAACCATTAGAGATGCGTCAGAATCAGCCAATATCAGAGTCCATCTTTACTCAGAATGTAGAAATGTCTTATTTTATATTTTATTTTAGTTACAGTTTTATGACATAAGTAGTCAGATACATAATCAAACAGCCAGTTACTTTAACTTCTGATATATCACTTTATTTGTTTATATATTGATCACTAAGGTTTGTCCCACTAATGAACAAAACTAAAAAATAACCATTTCTTCACTAAGATAAAGTTTTTAAAAGTGGCTAGGAGTGAGTCTTTGGCCAATTTGTATGTAAAAATAGATTTGAACTGATCTAAAACCTATTCATTATATAAATAACATACATCTCTCGATCCACTTCAAATGTCCAACCTAATCTCCAGACCTAAACCTTATTAAAACCTCTGGAATGTGATCAAAAGATGACAAGCAGTCACAAATCTATCAAACAAAGCTGAGCTGCTTCAGGATTGGCACAAAGTCACCCAACAACAACAAATATGGCAGGCCAAATCAGGCGTATTCCACTTTAAACTTTAGAACATTAGTGTTCTGGAGGTTAAAAAGGATCAAATAAATATGACCTTTGATAAATATGAGTTGATTTTTTTTTATTTTTTGCTCTAAATGTGAATATTTTTGTTCTGCATTTGGGAGAAATGTTGTCCAACGGTTACAGAATAAATAAAAAATGTACATTTTACACAGTAAACTAGAGAAAGTGATTATGTGCTGTGGTCTCTGTTTATTCCAGAGCTCTGCAGTGCTGTATGTGTATTTTACAGGACTGGTGATGTTCATAACTGAATATATTTCCATGTTTTTGCAAATATTCAGTTGGGTGCATAGCCTGGAGTGGTGTAAGACCGTATTGTCTATCTCACTCTCACTCCTAAAAATAATACATAACAACATTACTGAGTAAATAAGGTGTCTCAAAAAGAGAATGATGAGCTGTTTTGTTGTGTTTTGTGGTCAGTTGTAATGTAAAATTGTTCTAAAATTGTTCTGGAATACACTTCCTCCTGACATCCGTAATATTCAATCCCTCTCTGATTTTAAATCCAGACTCAAGACCCACTTTTTTTAGATTAGCCTATTATACTTGATTTTTAATAGTTTGTAAACTATTTTATTTTTTAATTTTATCTCAGTGTTATTGTATTGTTTTCCTCTTTGTCCATGCTATTTATCTTATTTGTATTTTTATTGTCTGTACGGTGTCCTTGAGTGTCCAGAAAGGCGCCTTGAAATAAAATGAATTATTATTATTATTATTATTATTATTAATATTATTATTATTATTATTATTATTATTATTATTATTAAAAAGAGTGACTTTACTTAGTGTTGGTTTACTCGTTACTAACACGATAAGGGTCCAGAAAAAAATAAGGTTTTTAAAAGTGAAGTCAACTTTTGTGTAAATAATGTGATTATATTGAAATTTTATATATAATTTGACTTTTTCTACCAAATAGTTACAGAGAAGGCTAAAAATATCTCAACCAAATTTCAATTTAACAATTTTAAGTATTTATTTTAGGCAATTGCAGCTCTCCTGCAGTGAACTCAAGACTCTGAGACTTTGTTAAAGATGTAAAAAACAAGTTAAAGAAAAAAAAAAAAAAAAACAACAGAGCTGCAGTATTTTGAGGTCTTCAATTCTTCCCCTCTTCTGTCTTTCATCTCACCACAGTGCACTGAGTGGTATTGCAGGTTTTGCCTGGAGGCACTGCTTGTCAAAACAGCATTAAGGGTGTTTTAAAGCTCAGTAAAACTCAATTTTAAGGGTTTAACAAAATAATATTTTCCCATGTTGCTTGTAAGTTCTGTTGCACTGGTTTAATGTATGTCACGTGGCATGTTATAATAATGGGAAGTCACGTTTTGGTCATCATATAACATTTAATCCCTTCTTTTCTTTTTCTTATTCTAAAAGTAAAATTCTGTTTGTATATAAAGTAAAACTTTTTTATATTGACCTTTTGAATTTCCCCACTGTGCGACTAATAAAGGATGATCTTATATTATTCAGTATACAGTACATGGATTCATGAATCTATTGTGAATGTACACAAATAGATAATAAAATAAAAATTTTATAAAATAAAATTAGAACCACTCTTTTTAGAAGAAGTTTAAAGGAAAATAGAAGAAAATAAACTTTTAGTTGTTCATCAAATCAGGACAAAAAAGTTTGGTGATGCTGCATCCAGAACAGCCTACCAATTGAGCTGAGAGCAGCTGATATATTTAAATGTAAATGAAAAACTTACTTATTTAGTCTGACTTTTATGTAGTCTTTATAAGTATTTTGTGGTTTTAGTCTGAATACTTTTCCTTGTTACTTTTATTTATTTATTTATTTGTTTATTGTTGTATATTTCTTATTTCTTATTTTATTTTATTTTTGTAATTTATCTACTTTTATAATTTTATCACTGATTAAGATTTGACTCCACACTTATGTTTTTTAATTTAACGTACAGCTTAATTATTGTGTCTATTGTCTTTTTCCTTTTTCGGTGACTTTTAAAGCACTTAGAATTTCAGTCTGATTTGTATAAAAGTGATATAAATAGATTTTTGATTGATTGACTGACTGATTGATTAAAAAGATTAATTCATTGCTGGTGAAAAGGTTCATGTCATGTGGTTCTTTAAAGAAACTTAAAAAAAATGGTTTCTACTTTTGCATTTAAAAGTTTTGGTTTTGGTAAAGAACTTTAATTTAAATTTAAATTTAATTTTGTAATGCTGATGATTGTGCACAGTATGAAAAACTAAATTCTGCTACTCTGAGAACTGACTATGTGCACTCTTAAAAAGGTGGTTCTTTAAGGGTTCTTTAGTAAATGGTTGTATAGAAACATTAACACATAAAGAACCCTTTGCATGATTCCAGTTCTTTGCATGCTGAAAGTTCTTCAGATTGATGTGTTGTAGATGATTGATTGACATCATAACAATAGCAGAACCCTTGGTTTTTGTTCCAAAAAGCTTATACATAGAACCAGCTACAGCATATTTTTCATCAATCTGAAAACCTATTTTCACCACGCAGAGAGCCATTTAATCATGCAAAGTGTTCTTTGAGTGCTCATAACTCTATATGTGACCACTTTCTTTACTAAAGAACCTTTGAAGAACCATTTTTAAGAGTGTACGTGGTCAATTCTCAGAGGGCACTGTGGCATTAATTAGACTTTTATACCATACAGGATCTTCAGTCATCTAAACTACAAAAATCCAGTTTCTTTTCCAATAGTACCAAAACTTGTACATTTTGTTGCTGTACAGAACCATTTTCAAAAAGTTGCTTTAAAGAACCGTTTGACAGAAACCATTTCAGCATGTAATGAACATTTAAGCTTTTCAGTTAATGTGGTTCTACGTTATATCCACTATGTTTCATTGGAGAATGTGTTGCCTGCTTGGGCAAATGACTTGTTTACTCTTGAGTTCTTCAGACGTTTTCACTTTTTTTTAACTTCAGATTTTACCCCCTCAAAACTTGAGGGAACTTTGCGCCCCTCCCTTGTCCCTCCACCCCTGGCAAATATCACACCTCAGATGCATAAACATGCCTGAGCTCCACACATCAACCCACCCAGGGGGGCCTGGCCAGCTATAGAGCCGCACTGTGACACCAATCAGGGACGATGGCGGCCTCCTTTGTCATGCTAACGGGAATCGCCTCTTCTCTTATTCAAATGCTCCCCTTCTCTTTCTCCTTTTCCCTCACTCTCCATCCCTTCATCCCCTCTTGCTCTTCCTCCCTCCTCAAGGCCAAGTAAATCCATACTGAGAGAGAGAGAAGGAAGGGAAAGAGAGAGAGAGAGAGCCCCCTGTCCTCTGAGCCGCTGATCGGTGGGCCCCTCGCTTGGGGGTCAGCGTGGCTCTCGCCTTGCCGGGCTGTTTCCATGCCCCGCCGAGGCCATTTCATATTCAAATGCTCCAATCAGGCCTGTGACCCGCGGGGGGCTTTTTTACAGCCCGGGCCCTGGGTCAGCAGGTCAAGATGGTGATTTAATAGCCAAGGCGATGGGAGAAAAAAGAGGGAAAGAAGTGATTTAGGGCCTGAATGAGTCATAAAAAAGCATTTCTGCTAAGTTGTCATGTAAATGGGAATTTTTTTTACCATTTATTTCTTTTCTTCTTTCTCAACCTGACTTAACACTTGTTGACTTGACTTGTGCTGGCAGTGGATGCTACACAAGCTATGAGGTGTTACATAAGACGTTCTCTTGGAGCCATATGGTGCCATCTTGTCTGATGGGGCAACTTCTCTGGAGCATCTCGTTATTCCTGTCCTTATAGGTGTGTGAACAGATTATGTAGAATAGGTGTGAGGGCTGGGTGACGTGAAATCTCTCCTCAAACCATCTCTTATCATGCAACCTCTAACTAGTGGGTGAAGTTTAACAAGGTCTCCGGCCTTTTTTCTGGTGCTCTTATAACAGGGTCGCGGATCTTGCCTTACAAGTGACGACTTGTTGAGATTGTACTTTGACATTTTTGGTGATGTTCATAAAACACCTTCTTCTTCTGGCTGTTCTAACAGTTACTTTCCTTCTACAGCCCAGCATGACGTCCTGTCCACTCTGGGCTTTTTGGAGCATTACAGAGGAAGAGTCACCTGGCTCTTACTTTTATAGGGGTGTGAAGAATCTTTTTCAAAATAAAAGTCAAAAAGACATTGAGGTACCTTTGTATTTAGAAATGTACAATTAAAAAAAAAATTAATGGTTCTACATAATAGCAAACAAAGGTTCTCCAACACAGAGGTGAACATTTGATGTCATAAAAGTCAGAAATGATCCACCACCATGTTTAACAGTTGAGAAAACTTCCTAAATGATCTTTTAAAGTTTTAAGAACTAGTTTGTACTACTGTCTTAGATTCTAAACGATAAATATATATAAATATTCAGTATCTATAACAATAATAATAATAATAATAATAATAATAATAATAATAATAATAACAACAACAACAACAACAACAACAACAACAACAACAATAATAATAATAATAAACCTATTTTTGTATAGAAAAGTAAAGCAAATGTGTTGTCATGAAAATGAGTGACTTCTACTGATTAAATACAATCTTTCTGTACTGCTAAAGAGGGAATATTAATATTAATATTAATAATAATAATAATAATAATTAATATTAATAATAAAAAGCCTGTATTTTAGTAAAGACAGCCACTACAGTTGTAATGAAACTGAGAAATAAAAACTCAATTACATGCTAAATTAACTGTTTCTTCATGTAAAATAGCTTTGAGGTTTAAAATTCAATGAAGCTGCTTTATTTTAAAGTTTTAGTGAAAGTCTGTTAATAAAATTAACTGATTTAAACCCAAATTGAACTTTTTCTCACTAATTAGTCTGTAAATAATCAAATGTTTCTAAATCTTTATTGCGTTGACTCTGTGAGACACGCCGCTGAAGCTGCTGGGGTGCTCAGCCATCTCTTGACAGGTAGCCATTAGTATTTCAGCTTAAGTCTGTTGAGATGTAAAAGAGGGCTTTAGTTGGGAGTGTTTCACTGCTTATGGAGGGAAGCACTGTGGCAGCAACTCCACTGACTGACAATCGAGGTCAAAGTTTGAGATTTAAGGCAGCTAAGGGATTTGTATGGGGGCCCAGTGGCTAACTCCTCTTTATTTTGGTTCTGTGAAGTTTTTGGAAGCTGTGAGCGGTTGAGTGTATGTGTGTATGTGTGTACATGTGGGATTGTGTGTTTTATTTAGACCTGTTGCGAAGTCCTCAGTGAGCACAGCTGCATCGCTGGCACAGTATGGCGCTGTCTTAGCCTCTGGTCATTACTGCTCCTCCACTGGAGCTGGAGAAAAAGCTCCAGCAGGTCAGCCCACCAACACCAACACCCCCAGTCCTGCATGTGCGGTGGGCCATGGACGACCCGCTCAGCAGCAACGGACAGAACTTTGATGCATTTCTCACATGCCATGAGGAATAGGAGCGCTGTGAGAAAACTAAATTCCTGGTGCTTTTTGGGAAGTTTTAGTTCAAAACCGTTAACTCATAAAAACCCAGACCCGGTTCTGTTTAAAGGGAAATGATCACAGATAGAAAACAGACTGAAAATTCTGTTGTGAAATTCTTGGTTGTAACGTCAAAGATCTGTAATGTTACTTATGATACATTTTACATCTGATGTAACACAACTGTGCTTAAACGTTTTGTAAATGTGATTTACACACAACAGAATCTGACCTGTAACACATCCCTGCAGTGAAACACACACACACTAGTGAACACACACACGGCTGTGAGAACATGTGCCTGAAGTGATGGGCAGCCCTATCCACGGCGCCCGGGGAGCAGTTAGGGGTTAGGTGCCTTACTCAAGAGCACTTCAGTCGTGACCTGCCCGGGAATTGAACCAAAGACCTTCCGGTCACAAAACCAGATCCCACACCATCACACCAAGAGTCCAACTTTTACTTCTTTAGTGTAGATCTGGAGCTCAACAGTCACCTAAGTAGCCCAGATGTTTCTATCAAAGCATGCAGATCTTATTTAAAGGCACAGTATGTAGTTTCCAGCGACATCTAGGGGTTTAGTGTCTACATTGCAACCAACTGAAAACTATTTCCACAGCCCCCCCCCCTCCAAACACAAAGAAGTCTCTACGGTGGCTGTAAGGGGTCAAATCTTTTTCAAAACTTTTTTTCACGGCAACACGGTGGCGCGCAGTTGCGCAGCGGCTTCTCACGCTCCTAACTACTCAGTTTTAGTAGTTTTTATGTCTGTTTACGTCGGTTCTGATACTGAATTCACGCTGAGTTACACCCGAACCGAACTCATGCAGATAAGACACAGTTTAGCCACAGAAGCAGCAACTCTGGATAATAACATTCGGGCTGAGCTGGACAGACTACGGCTTCTCCGGACTCCGGCCCACTGGAGTGGAACACAGGCCGGGAGGAGGAGACGAGACCGGCGGCAGAAGAGGGGCGGCGTGCTAGCCAGGCTAAAGGCTAATGCTAATTGTCCCCCGATTCCATCTCTTTTCCTCTGGACAACATGCTGGACCTCCTGCAGCTGAGGATGAATGTTTCTGAGGAGATGAGGAACTGCGCTGTGGTTTGTCTCACAGAAACATGGCTGAACCAGAGCAGGCCGGATTCGGCCTTCCAGCTCGCCGGCAGCTCTTCCAAGCGGACCGTAACCAGCAGTCCGGGAAAACCAGAGGGGGAGGCTTAATAATCTACGTCAGTGAAGGTTGGTGTGTGTTGGTAAACAGCCTGTCTGAGATGAGCATAAGAATGTTCCGCCATCTTAACAAATAAACCAAAAAACCTTTATTGAGCTTCTCCTCTGTGTATTTCTTCTTATTGAGGTATATGTTTATTTCTTCTCCTGTTTTATGTCAGCCAACGGTAAAACAAAGCTACAGCGCCACTGAATTTGAGTGGCCAATTCGTCATTACAGCACAAACGGTTTTTGCCTCGTTTGTCCTTTTTGAACTACTGTAGAAACATGGCGATGCAACATGGCGGCCTCAGTCTGTGTTCGACCCGCGACCAATGTGGATATAAACAGCTTATTCTAAGGTAAAATAATCAAAGGACTTCTTAGTTTATAATGATTAGATGTGTTTTTAATCATTTTTATTAGTGATTATCTTAAATTCTGCTAAAAGATAACCCAAAATATTACATACATAGAAAAGTAATATCTTCTTTATGCATATAGTTGTAATAATAACATTTATAATTGCATGACAGCCTCTTTAATAGATGTTACTTAAAACCTGTAGTCCGCCACCTGGTGGCCAGTAATGGCAGTGTAGCAAAACACACGGTAAACGTAAATGGCCAACAG
>BRDA01020661.1:0-12533 GCA_036984385.1 Crenuchus spilurus
TGAATCTTTTGATGATGTTATGCACGGTTGATGATGATAACTTAAAAGTCTTTGCTATTTTACGCTGGGTAACACCATTCTGGCATTGCTGCACTCTCTTTCTGCGCAACAATGGTGGAATTGGTGATCCTCTTACCACCTTGGCTTCAGAGAGACACTGACACTCTGAGAAGTTCTTTTTATACCCAATCATGTTGTCAATTGACCTAATTAGTGTTAATTGGACTTTCAGCTTTTCGTTATATGCTCAATTTCCTTTTTCCAGCCACTAATTGCTACTTGTCCCAACTTTTTTGGGATTTGTTCACACTGTGAAATTTTGAATCAACATATTTCTCCTTTAAAATGTTACATTTACTCAGATTATACTTTTGATTTGTCATCTATGTTCTATTACGAATAAAATATTGATATTTGTCATCTCCACATCATTGCATTCAGTTTTTATTCACAATTTGTTTAGTGTCCCAACTTTTTTGGAATCCGGTTTGTACTACATGTGATGCAAATGACAATAAAGTCTCCTTGAATCTTTGAATCCTTAATTTTAGTGCTCGGCATTGCCTAGCTGATTTTTGAGCCAATTTCTTTAACAGATTAAAGTCTAATTTGAACATAATTGAATTCAAATAATTAAAAAATGTTAACCCATAATGAGGTCTGTAACCTAATTGACAGTCAATTAATATACTCACTGACAATGTGTTGTTCTGACAATGGGGCAGCCATGGTCTAGTGGTAAGGCTCTGGTCTTGTGACCAGAAGGTTGCCCGTTCGATCCCCAGGCAGGACATGACTGAAGTGCTTTTGAGCAAGGCACCTAACCCCCTGGGTGCCCTTGGATAAGGGCTGCCCACCACTTCAGGCACAAACTCTCACAGCCTAGTGTGTGTGTTTGTGTCTTTCACTGCACGAATGGGTTAAATGCAGAGATCAAATTCCGTTGTGTGAAAATGACATTGGCAAATTGGTTCATCTTAATCTTCTAGATAAAATATTGAAAAAAGAGAGGACATGAAATGAGTTTTTTCATAAGGTGTCTAGACTCTCCCTTAGAAAAGGTGAAGAGTTCAGACATCCGGACTCAGAGTAGAGCAGCTGATCCTCCATGTCGAGAGGAGCCAGTTGAGGTGGTTCGGGCACCTGGATAGGATGCCTCCTGGACGTCTCCCAGGTGAGGTGTTGCAGGCATGTCCAGTTGGGAGGAAACTCTGAGGAAGACCCAGGACATGCTGGAAAGATTATATCTCTCAGCTGGCCTGGGAATGCCTTGGAATCCTCCCATATGAGCTGGAAGAGTTGGCTGGGGAGAGACACCTGGTCTACTTTGCTTAGGTTGTTACCCCTGTGATCCAAACATGGATAAGTGGAAGATGATGGATGGATGAGAGGACACTAATGGCAGTGTGTTCAGTATGCCTGTCACAGATAAAAATGTTACCATGTGATGCTGGTTATATGGTTTAGGGACAAAGCATTTTTGAGTTACAGGGGTAAGTTCTGTGAGTAACTTTTGTTTACATCAATAAATTAATTATTTAAAAGACAAAATTAATTAAAAAAGATTATTATTGTTGACTTAATGATTTTTATTTATTGTTTTGAAACAAATACCCTCAACTGAAAAACAGATACAGCAAAGACTGTACATTTAGGAACATGATGACAAACTTTGAGCTAAACGAAGCACAGGATGTATATAATGTTTGTGTGATATTACAACATGTTTTCCATTAATAGGTAAAATGACATTTTTGAAGAAAGTACTTAGAATAAATATAATTCTTATCAATGAAAATGGAATGTACCAACAGCCGGGGCCCAAGAGAGCAAAAATTGGCAGTGCTCTGTCTGGGTGGGTAGATGGCGCTCTCTCTCCCTATTAACAGACATTACAATGTCTGCTGGCTCAGGCATCTACTGATTGGTCCATTCAGAGCTGGGAATTCTGCACTTTCTTCTGAGCGTGTTGGCTCCCCAGTGACGGTGTATTGGTGGAAGTTCGAAAAGAGGCAGTGGCTGTATCACATGCAACAGAGGAGGAGTGTGCCTGTCTACACCCTCCTAGAGTCAGCGACAGTGAAAAGTGATGGGCAGAACCCCCTAGTGGATGGGATGGATTAATTAGCTATTACCACATTGGAAGTGGAGAAAATTGACCAAAAAAATTCATTCATTCATTCATTCATTCATTCATTCATCTTCATTAAATCAGTAGAAAATGACCAGGTGATCACTACATTGACTTTTGCAGGAGAAAAGAGCAGATTTGTATCTTCAACTGAACTTAAAGTTCAGGACAGGATGAGTACAGATACATTCATCACAATTTCACAATAATGTTCACAAATTAAAAAGAACCTAAGACAGAACCTTGAGGAACACCAGCCCAATGATGCTACATCTCTCTCTCTCTATCTTTTTCTCCCTCTCTCGCCCTTTCTTTCTTTCTTTGTGTATTTCTCTCTCTCTCTGTATTTCCCCGTCTCTCTCATTTCCTGGTTCTTTCTATCACCCTCTTTCTCTCACCCTTATTCTTTATATCTCCCTCTGTCTCTCTCTCCCTCGTTTTTTCAATCTCCTTTCTCACTCTTTCCCTCTTTCTCTCTCTTGCCCTCTTTCTCTCTCTCCCTTATTTTTTCTATCTTCCTCTGATTCTCTCTCTCCCTCATTCTATCTCCCTTAATCCCTATCCCTCATTATTTCTATCTCCCTCTTTCTCTCTCTTGCTCTCCTTCTCTCTCTCTCTCTCTCTCTCTCTCTCTCTCTCTCTCTCTCTCTCTCTCTCTCTCTCTCTCTCTCTCTCTCTCTCTCTCGTTCTCTCTCTGGCTGAAGAGAGGCTGTGTGTGTGTGTGTGTGTGAGAGAGAGAGAGAGAGAGAGAGAGAGAGAGAGAAACTACACATTATTAACAAGGAAAATTAATTTCATCCATTGGGATATTTGCTCAAATAAAACACTTTGAGAAACTAATCCGTCTCAGAGGTGTGTGTGTGTGTGTGTGTGTGTGTGTGCTTTTCCCTGCAGTCCTCTTTTTCATAGCTGTGTGTTGCTTTGATGTGTGGGTTTGTGAGCTGCTGATAATTAGCTGGGCTAATATCTAATTAACCAGAGGGCCTTCAACTGCATGAGCATCTTCTCTTTGGAACACATGCTGACACCTGCTGGACATGCTGTTGAACTGCAATTTAAAGATATTACATAATTTGATTAAGATTAAGATGAACCAATTTGCCAATGTGATTTTCACGCAACGGAATTTGACCTCCGCATTTATCCCATTTGTGCAGTAAAACACACACACACTAGTGAACACACAAGGCTGTGAGAATTTGTGCCCGAAGCGGTGGGCAGCTCTTATCCACTGGCGTCCGGGGAGCAGTTAGGGGATTATGTGCCTTGCTCAAGGGCACTTCAGTCATGTCCTGTCTGGGGATCGAACTGGCGACCTTCTGGTCACAAGATGATAAACACAACAAGTGTGTGTGTGTGTGTGTGTGTGTGTGTGTGTGTGTGTGTGTGTGTGTGTGTGTGTGTGTGTGTGTGTGTGTGTGTGTGTGTGTGTGTGTGTGAACGTTATCCTTGAGGAATAACTATAACACTTCTCATTTAAACCAAAAAGTTCAATTTTGTTCTTGCAACCCTGCCATGCACACCATTATTGTTCAGTGTTCTCCTGATGGTGGACTCTGAAGTTACCTTGGGTTCCCTTGTGACCTCGCTGACTATTACACACCTTGCTGTTGGAGTGAACTTTGTTGGTCGACCACTCTTGAGGAGAGTAATAATGGTCTTAAATTTCCTCCATTTGTACACAATGAGGTTCACATACTCACTCACTCACACACTCACATGTAATAGGCACGGTGGCTTAATGGTTGGTACGTTTGCCTCTCAGCACTAAGGTCTTGGGTTCGAGTCTACATCTGAGCGGAGTTTCCATGTTCTCCCCGTGTCTGCGTGGGTTTCCTCCGGGGAGTCCAAAAACATGGAGATGAATTGGCTACTCTAAAAATTACCCTGCTGTGTGTGAATGAATGTGTATGTCTATGTATGTATGCCCAGATATGGTTGGCATTCCGTCCTGGGTGATCCCCTTAGTGCTTAATGTAGTCCTCCAGGTGGACAGTCGCTTCCAGTTGAGAGTACGCTGTGCGCAACTGGCTGCTGCTTCTCGCCAGTGTGTGTAAACGGAGTGTGTTGGTTGTAAAGTGTCCTTGGGTATCTAGAAAGGCGCTATATAAGTGTAACATTCATTCATTCATTCAAGGTCAAATTTAGGTAGAAATATAGAAACGTCTAGACCTTTAAGTGTAAACTGTATCTCACTCTTCTACCAGAGACATTTCTGGAGCTTCAGTAGTTGTGGATTTGGTTTTAGTCTCCAAACAGCTAGAGAAGTGAAGTGAAGAATAGAGTGGATTTTTGATCCAACACGTTTTAATATTTATTAAATATGACTTTTCTTTTACTTATCAGCCAGCTCTACTGTATCTGAAGTGAAATTCTTGAGATCTGAGCAAAATTTTCCAGGCAGCCAAACACAGAAGTCAAATGAGAGAATGTGATTGATGCTTCCAGGAATTTCACTCCCATGTTTCTGTTCCTCCTTCCTATGGTGACAGAGGTTAATAATATGTGTGGCATCTTCTGCTCCTGGTGTGTTGGGTATGTGGGAGTTAAAGCAGGTTGAACCCTGTGAACGTCTGTGTGTATCTGTTGAAATGAGGGAGTTTGATATGTGCCGAGTCAGTCAGTCAAAACTACCAGGAAGTGAGTTCATCAACATCCTCTGACTCACCTTGATGAATGCGACCTGTGAGCACTTTACTGGTAGAACGTCATTGAAGCAAGAAGAGATATTTCACTAAAATGTCACCTGACTGCTAAATGAATGTTGATTTTTCTTAAGAATACACACTTTCCCAAATTCTCAAAGAATTCTTGGTTTACTCAAAAATGTATCACAGTTACGTTCATTTACTGAATCAATCAAACAAGACGGGTCTTCAGACCATCTTTACAAATGGTCCTTTGAGGCTAACGAGGCTAATATTAGAACTACCCAGGTAACAATTTTTGTTTAGTACAACATTTTTTAATTTGTGGTTTACAAAGGTTACATGTTTAATGTTTAAGTTTTTTTCTAGATGTTTTTTATAACTTTTTTTATTGAAATATTCCAAAAACATTGGAACCTATTAAATATTGGTAATAATATGTAATTTCTCTAATACTTCATTCAGATTTTAATGAATGCCTAACAGACAAGTGGATTTGGTTTAGGACTGTGAACTATAAAAGTAACCTAAAACTTGTGTAGCTGAATGCTGCATCGGCCATCTTGGACATTTGACTGATGGCGTACTGATCTACAATAAATTTTAGTGATGATAAGTCAAAATTACAGTCATTATTGGATATCTTCCTTCATCTGTCTGTAGTGGTGAGGTTTTATAGGTCATAGTGTCCTAAACCACATCATCTAGTTTGTGAGACCCTTGGAGTGTTGGTGTTTATTGCCAGAAATGACTTGGTGACTATTGATCTGTAGTGTTTGTTATCAACATTAGCTTTGTTAGCATCACAGCTAAACTAAATAAGCAAAAAATGCAGATGTATAAGTCAGCCATAACTCACTCGTTATCTAACCTGTGTGTGTGTGTGTGTGTGTGTGTGTGTGTGTGTGTGTGTGAGTGAGAGAGAGAGAGCAAGAGAGTGTGTAACAGTGATTCAGAATGAGTGAACTGGGTCAGCACACCGCAACCTGTCAACACTGCGATTCTGTCTCCGACTCACTGTCGGTACATTTGGATGGTAAGAATGTTGTGACTACAAATCCTACATCAGGTATTTTATCATCATTTCCACCTGTACACACACACCCACCCTCCTTCACTTATTTCATGCCCCTGCTTTCTGAACCATCACTGGAGTTTAATCAGATAATGGCTTATACACAATCTGTTATTTCTAGTTTTGCATGTGCCTCACTTCCTGTTCCCTCCAATTTAATCCCCAAAGTTTGTTTCAGTCTATCGGCTCATTGAGTTATTAGTTTGTTTGTTTGTTGGTATTTATATCTTCCCTTGAGGCAGAATCCAGAACCACAGAGTACAGACACTACAAACCTCTCCCTCTCATTAGCGGCCAGCCTACACGAGCATCGTCATCGTCACGTTTGTTTTAAAAAACCCATATAAACACATTATTTAGCATATTAAAGTATACTGTATATTGGCCGGCTGACACAGATTAATCAGTTTGACATGTACTCTTATGGGGAAAATGCTTCCAGCTAATGAGCAAACCAGCTAACGAGGTCGGCTCCTGCATGGATTAAATTCGTAAGTAGGGTTACCACTGTATTGTGCACCCCTGGATTTACAGTATTCAGACACAGAGATCTACGTCAGATAATTCAGTTCTGTTTTATTTTTACTGGAATCACATGTTGCTTAGTCAGACAGAACTGAGAGCAAATCCTGCTGTTTTTGTTTGCAGGGCAACTGAAGGTTCTGCTTAGTATTTAGGGCAGTTTAGTGGAGCTTTCAGTTCAGCTCAGTGAGCCATTAAAGAGTCGGTAATGACATCATCATGGAGCCAATAATCCAAAACAGCTTAAACCTAAAGGACGTCTTATAAACACACACACACACACACACACACACAGAGAGAGAGAGAGAGAGAGAGAGAGAGAGAGAGAGAGTAAACACACCCAGTTAGTCACTTACAGAACCTGCAGTCTTATGCAAGTTTGATTATGTCTTGTAAATGTTTTACGTCTTCTACAGGGAACAACCTTAGATAAACTTTATATTTTGTAAGAACTTAAGTTTATTTCACTTAACTGTCTCTTTAACTATAAAAGGAAGCAAAATTAGATCCTGTAAGATCAGCAGCAACATTATCGGACGTAAATACTTTCTTGCATCTTCACAACAAAATTCAGTATTAGAGGTTTACAAAAAATGTTTGACCAAATCTGCAGTGTTTTTGAAATGAGATTAAAGTTCAAATACACGTTACCTGCAATGAGTAAAGACATCTTTGGAGTAAAAAGAATTTCACAAGAAAGAATACCAGCTGTTAAGTATGATGATGGTTCACTCATGCTTTGTGCTGCCATCAACAATGGCTAAATTTTCACTGGTAAAGTTCAATGAATATCAGCAACTTGTGGAAGCAAACATCACACTGTTGGGAGCCCACTCTTCTGAGCCTTTTGCCAGAAACAGTTGATGAAAATTTCCTAAATCTGAACTGACGGAGTCTTACTTGTTACAAAAATGACTTACTAGTTGTGATACTGGCTGAACAGGGAACATTGTACCCAAATAATTAATTTAGGCCCTATTTCTTTTTTTGTTACATTGAAACAGTAAAAAATGTCAATAAAAAGTAACCTTGGTTATATTATATAATATTACATATTATGCATATATATATAAAATATATATCCTATAGAGTCTGAGCCATCAGATGATTGCCAGAAAACTCAAATTCTTTAAAACAAATTTTAGGGAAAAAATGTATTGCATATACCGTATGTTTTGTTTTGTATCACATTTGATACATCCAGAATCTATTGCTCACATGCTCACAAACAAAACATAAACATTTTTTAACATTAAGTTTCTTTTAAGTAATTTCAAACTTAGTAATGTGGAGGTATCCTGTAGTGGATGCAGTGGTATAGATAATGCATCAGGGGGAAAAGACATGTTCTGATTTTATACATTCATATTTTTAGATTAACTAGTAAATATGAATAAATGGTTTCAGAATGATGATGAAGAGGTCTTAAAAACCCAACTATGTGTTAAATATAATACACTGGGCTTTAAAGGGTTAAAGAAAAGTGATCTTTACATATTTTTGGGAATCAGCTCATTGTTTATTCATGTATCCATTCACGGCAACTGACAACCTTTTGATTTTGTGGTACAAGGTTTACACAACCTCATTTAGCCATTCCTTGACACTTATGTCACCACCCACCCCTAAAACACACACACACACACACACACACACACACACACACACACACACAGACACACACACACACACACACTTCAGGCTACACCCAGCATCTCATATCCCAGCAGTTGGCAGGATGTGTAGCAGATCTGTTTTTCCAACAGCTGCAAATGCACACACACATACACACCAGGCTAACGGCTCACAGATGTGCTGACAGGGAGGGGATGACCAAAATGGAGAGAGAGAGAGAGAGAGAGAGAGATGAAGGACGCTGGAAGGAAAACCAGGCAGAGACAGATGTGTAGCTGTGGATGAGTGACACCGGAAGGAAGGAAGGAAGAGAGAGAGGGAGAGAGGGGCCTTCCAGATTTAATATGTAATGACAGACAGAACTGAAGAGTGCTCAAGAGGTGATAGAGAGTTAAGAACAGTGGTGGTTATTTCTGATGTTTCTAGTCAAATAACAGCAGAACCTTAAAGAGACAGTTTAGTGAAAAATCTAATGTGCACAATTTCCCCCATAACCTGAGTCTAGTCAGTAAGCTAAAGCCCGGATTAGATTGGTTTCATTTCTACTTTTGCAGCTTCTCTGTGTTTTTATTCACATCTGGATCCACAGTGTCTTTGGATTTCTCTGCATTGGATGAAATAAAACACCCAAAACACAAAAAAGATTAAACAAATAATTTATACTATAAAATCACAAAAGTCAGACATTTAAAATGTCTAAAGGATGTACAGTGTTGTAAATGTGAAGATATGCAAGTAAAATTTGAGAGAAATTGAAGCTGATGTACAACTATTTACAACAAAAAGCAGGTGTGAGGTTCCATTTGTCCACTTGGGGGCAGTGTTAGTTACGTCTGCCTGCTTTGCTACATTTATGGACGTGTAAACATGATTTTAAAAAATGTAAAGGATCTTATTTTACTTCTTCTTTCAACATCAAACTAACACTAGCACAGAGCTTCAGGACAGAACTGGACAACTGTAAGCTGGCTTTAGTTGTTAGTCTTGAAAGCCCAGTACAAAAGTAAAGAAGCAAACATCTCAAAATTGGGGCCATGTGCAGTGCTCTGCCTGACCACGATTTTGAAGTTCACATTCAGACTCACTGTAGACTCTTTAGGAATATTTTAGGACTATTTGAAGGTCAGAAGTTGAGTGCTGAACCCTTTGTCCCCAGCTGCCCATCTCTCCAGCTTTCTCACAGAAGAGCTCTGGCTCCCTCGAGAACCCCGATCACCATAAAACCATAAAATGCACACTTGTTTACTTTCTGAAAGCTAACTTTGAAATAAAGTGGATTGGCAGCTGCCCTAATGAGATGACGAATGCATGCCAACAGTGATACCCACATGTATGTAGTCCTCCTGAGACACAGGCTATTATTGACCAAAGTTAGCATGAAAAAGGTCATGGACAGACGGTCAAAATGCTTTGTTGTAAATATTACACTTTTAATAGGACTGTCTGGAGAGAAATGACTTGGTTGTGCAGCCTACCATTGCATACCATGACATAATATGACTGTTGGATCTTCTTGGTTTTTAGTTTATTGCTGGGCTGTAGTTCCTGGACCCTGTCTTATACCCAGTCTACTATATCTACTATGAAGCCTCAAGAACAAGAGTGAAGGAAAATAATATTTTTATTCTTTGCAGGGAAGCATAATTTGAGTGATAACAGAACTTGAATTTAAATAGTTTTTGGCTCTTGGTTTAGTCCTAGTCCTAGGCCCAAGCCCAAGCAATTTTCAAACAAATGAAGATCCTGCCGCATGGACAGATGAAGTTGCAGAGCCTACACCCTTAGGTGACAGGACCAGGGCCAAGCCGGTGTTGGCAAAGAGAATGTTGAGACATTTTGAATATCAGCAAAGCAGGATGTAATACATTTCCTTTTCAGAAACAAGTGTTGGGTCGTGATTGGCAAGAAAGAAAGTCTTTAATGCAGCATGTAGGTAAAACATTCAATTCAGGAGCCTCAAGAAGTCATCCCATGTTAATTTGTTACTGAAGGAATCATTTATAGTCTGGAAACACAAGTTCCATCAAGCACTGTTCTTCAGTTGTGGTTTCTAGTTCCTCAACGAAAAACCACAAGGAGTGCTTTGAGTAGCCATGAACATTTAGATTTACTTCTAACCTCAAGCACAAGAGTGACCTGTAAGATCAGCAACACAACCTTCTGCTCAACATCCAACGTCCAGTTTAGTCTGATTTGAATTGTTGATGCACCATTGATGCAGGTTTGGATTGTTGTCTTTCTTGAAGCCTCAAGGCTGCCAACAAATGAATATTGATTGGAAATCTATTATGTACATGTTTAAATGAATAATTAAGACTAAGAAACTGGTAACCTTTAAAAAATGTTGCCTTGGGGACCATGAGTGGCTCAGCGGGCTTAGATGGTTACACTATGACCAGAGTATCGCAAGCTTGAATTAAAAAATTGACCGTGGTCTCTCCGGGCAGGTAGATGGTACTCCTGCAAACACTTTCACAGTAGAATGTCCGCTGGTTCAGGCATCTGCCGATTGGTCTATCGGAGCTGGGGATCCTGCGCTTTCCTCCAAGAGCTTTATCTCCCCAGTGACGGTGTATAATTTAAAAAGTGGCAGTGGCTGTTTCACACACATTGGAGGAGGCTTGTGCTCATCTTCACCTTCCTAGAGTAAAGGACATTGTAAAATGGAGAGCCCCTAGCAGATGGGACTGGTTAATTGACTACTACTACATTGGGAGTTGGGAAAATACTAGAAATAAATGCATTGGTCTTCACTCAATTTTGTTTCAACTAGTTTCCACTTAAGACTTGATCTTGATTCAAGCTTGATCAGCAGCAGTCTTGGACTTGAAAAAGGTGGTCTTGACTACAGCTCTAGTATATTACTTCTACCTGTTGCAATAGGCCTGCTGCTCAAACTTGCAGTGGAAGGTTCATGGCCAAGAAGCCAAAGAAGTTATGAAATAGCTTCCACACACTTGATAGAGCGTGACAGCCCAACTGATACCGTGTTGATGTTCATAGGGCAGGGTTTCGGCTGCTGGTTTAAAGTGTTTCTTTTGCAGTTGCCAGGAATCCATGAAGCAACAGACATTTGAGAAGAACACTTTATCCTGAATCAACAAAACCAGGGTGACTTTAGAATGTAAATGTGCTGGTGAGTTTAATACAACTGCTTTGCTGTATTTGAGTGTTTATGAACTTGTTTTGGTTATCTGGACAAAAAATATCCATTGTTCTATTCACTAAAGAACAAAAGCAATGTCACACATACTGTATACACAAACACCATTTCCATAAATATTGGGACACTTTCTAAAAATGCAGTAAAAACTGGAATCCAGGCCTGCAACACAACAGACAATACAAAAGTGAAAAGTAAAACTGTTCTGGAACTTTCCACAAGTAACATTTTAACTGGTATCAGGTCAGCTCATCAAGACTAAGTACAAAATGAGCCACCAAAGTCTTTACAAGCAAGGATGGTTGTGGACTTCTTGAGAGAATTATCTGTCAGTTTAAAGACAATGTTGATCAGTGTAAGATTGTAAAGAATGGAGGCCTTTCACCATCTGCAGTTCATAATATCATGGAAAGATTCAGGTAGTCAAAGAAAATCTGTGTGTAAAGACTACAGGAGGAAACTGCTGCCGAATGTGTGACCATTGAGACCTGAGGGGGTACTGTTTGAGAGACTGTCATGCTACTGTGATGGAAATAGCCACCTGGGTCCATCAGTGCTCACGGTATGGGTGATCTGCTTATATGTGAAGGTAACATTGATGTGAAGTCTTATACTGTTATTTTGAGAGAGATATTTTGATGTCTTTTTTTCTTTGGGCCTCAGCAGGACAATGTCAGACCTCATTCTGCACCGTTTACAACAGCAAGGCTTCATACACACAGAGTGACTGACCTGCCTGCAGTCTAGATCTGTCTCCTATTGAAAATGTCTAGAGGATCATGAAGATCAGACAACAGTGAGCACCGACCATTGAGCACTTCAAGTCTTCTTTACATTAAATTCCACTTACAAAATATTTTGTATGTTCAATTCCCAAATTATTAAAAAGTATAATTAAAAGAAGAGCTGATGTAATGCCGTAGTAAACATGCATCTCATTTTTTAGTTTGTTACAGGCATCAACTTCTACATTTATTTATATTTAACAATTACGTTTGCCTTTGAAACCACTGAAAATTGTTTCTTTGTCCTACAGTCTGTTAAATAAAGTGTCAAGTAAATTAACAAATGACAGATTTCAGTTCTTATTGCATTATTATAAAGTGCTTCAACTTTTCTTGAATTGGGGTATACAACACATATAGGCCATATAATTATTACATATACAAATGATATAAAATACATATGGGACATAGACCACATGTCTTTGCTTTGTATAAAAACGAGTCTGTGTGTGTGTGTGTGTGTGTGTGTGTGTGTGTGAGAGAGTAGCATATTTCCGGGGTTTCTGAACTCTTGTAATACAAACTGTTGACAAAAAGGCTCAACAGTAATCAGTCACTCAACACAGATAAACTG
>BRDA01020662.1:0-14133 GCA_036984385.1 Crenuchus spilurus
AGTAAAAGTAAAATTTATCTAACTTTCTTGTTCACTACCTTTTGCTGTCTTTGCGTCGCTTTCACTAGCACTTTCAGTTTCACTGGACAGCGGTCCAAAGAAATGACTGACCTCTTCTTCTACGCTAGCATCCAGGGGATGCTATGACTGCAGCGCCCCTAGCGGTTGGCATACTTGAATTAATTTAGGCTACTCGTTACTTGGAATTTTACTCGTTACCTGGAACAAAAATATTTCGAGATCTCGACTTGTTACCTGGAATACTCGTTAGTAGAGATACTCGTAAGAAGGGTTTCCACTGTATATATATATATATATATATATATATATATATATATATATATATATATATTAGGGCTGGGACTTTAACGATTAATTAATTACAAAGGTTTTAACGCGTAAAAAATTTTATCGCAATTAATCACTTTTTTTTTAAAGTTTGGAGCCGGAACCTTTGTATTTGCGTGTTCTAGCACGCCTGTAAATCTGATGCACAAGCAACAACAATGATGGACAAGCGACATCGGCAAACTGGAACAATGGACAACGAAGCTGCTTCTCTTGGTCCACTGAAGGACAACTTTAGCTTTAAAAAACATTCTGATGGGACTTTCGAAAAGACTACTGTTGTATGTAAGTTGTTTAAAAAGGAATTTGCTTATCACTGAAACTACTCAAGCCTAAAATACCATCTCAATGTCAAACATGTTGTGGCAAGCACAGCCATCTCCACAACTAATGTCAGCATCCCCAGCAGCGGTAAAAAATAAAAGCTCCAGCCTGCCCACATTGGACCAGATGACAAGATGTTAAACTATCACAAGAGTCACAGTATTGTATAGTTATTTTAAATATTATTATTAATTTTTACAGTTCTGTACAAGAAATGGTGCTATCATTATTGTCTAGTGTGCTGCTTACATTTATTTTTTTTATTTTTCAAATAAGTTAAACACTCAGGGGTTCCTGAAATACTTGAAATCTGAATAAATATTATAGCACTTTGCCAAATCTGTTGGTTTAATAACAATTAAAAAAAAATAAAAAACCAATAAACATGTTTGTTGTTAAGCATATACTGTATGTCTATTCTTTAAAAATTTTAGCAGCAAAAATATTTGTTTATTTAAATATTTGTAATAAATGTTAAATTTGTTGATATATGGTTTGCGATTAATTGCGATTAATTAATTACATACCCTGAAATTAACTCAATTAAAATTTTTAAACGAGTCCCATCACTAATATATATATATTTTTGTTTTGTTTTGTTTTGTTTTGTTTAAACAGTGATGTTAGTTATTCTGTGATCTCACTTTCACTTTATTTTGCTCTGTGATAATGGAAAGAATGCTAATAAAAGCAGAGAACAGTAATGACACTAAAATAAGCCACATATGCAGGCATGTTATCAAGCTCATTTACATTGTATGCACCTCTTTTTGCCTCAAAACAACTTCAGACAAGCTCCAAAAAAGGACATGATTTTTTTTTTAATTCTGGATATTCTGGCTCAAAGAATGAGTCAGTAAACCCAGCACTGAAGAGTGATTCTAAACTCCCAATGGCCTCCTGTGATATTTTCCAAATATGTTTCCAATTACTTTGAGAAGTAGAGCAGATAAATCACCAGGTTACAAGATGGATTTGCTTTAATTTATGTTGCTTTCTTTCTCCCATTAATGAATTATTATTCTAGGATTCTTTTTATCACCACAGTAAATCCTGAAGCTTTCAGACCTCTTTATGTTCTGGCTTTAAACATGAAGTTTTTACATTCATTACATTATTGATATGTTTGATTCTGCACTTCAGATTTTCTATTATTTTTGATGTCCAAAAATGACAAATGTTTGCAAAGCGATGCATCTCTTTTCTATAACTGCTTACAAAACACAATATAATGACTGTTTTCTATTAGATTAGATAAACATCATATACTAAAATACAAGCAGCTGTGTCCAGAACTCCTGTGTTCATCCTTATTTTTTGCAGTAACCTGCTCTACTCTACTAAGACTTTACACTAGATATTGGAATGTTGCTGTGAGGACTTTATTGTATTCAGCCATGAAAGCATTAGTGAGGTAAGGTACTGTCAACCTCCTGCCACAGCCTCGTCCCTGTCCCCGTCTCTATCCATGTGCTCTTTGTTTAGGTTTTCCATGTGCCATCCTGTCACCATGTGCTTTTGTTTATGTTCACATCCTGTCTCCACCTCCAGTTATGTTATGTCATGCCTTTGCACAGCACTGCTGTCTAGTCACAGTCTCAGTGTTTGTTGAGTTTGCAATAAAATCTTGTTTCTGGTACTACCACTACATACTTCTCCTTCTGCCACAGCCACAGCTGACAGATACTGATGTTGGATTATTAGTTCTGGATTACAAATTCCACTCCTCACAAAAGTATTAGATGGAGCTCCATCACTCCATCCACTGTTTCACACAGTTACAGAGCCCAATGACAATGGCATTGGACATGGGGACCTTAACCTCATATGGAAGTTATTATTACAGTTAATTGATGCACTGCATTGGTATAATTGTGTCCTAGGTCCAAAAAACTTAAATATACCCCTAAAGTTTCAACATGGTGCTTAGGGTCCAATTGTATACCTTAACCATTTTTGCAAGTACAGTCCCACTGGTGGAACTTGTCACATGTCCCTGGTTTGTACCATCTCACCATCAATTTAAGTTTGATTTGGATTAGAATTATTTTCCTATGGTGCTGTTATATTCCTTCTATACTCCTACTGTAATGAACAGTATTTGAGCATGTAGTCATCCATACTATAAAAACAGATTGGTAAAAAAAAAAAAAAAAAACTACTAATATGACTCGTTAAACAACTATTAGTGGTTTTACCCAACATGGTTGGGAGAGAACAGGGGCGGGGTGGCCATCGGGAGGTTCGGGGGGGTTCCCGAACGGCCGGTCATTTCCAGGCCGAACCGGCCGGTCATAAGATTTTTTTTTTTTTTACCCAAGTAAGCCCAGCAGCGCTCGTGCTGCAGCTCTCGTGGCTTCGGGTGCAGACAGTGATGGCCGGTCGCGAAAGTTTCGGCTCTAAGAGCTCTTTGAAGTGAATGACAGTAGCTGGCTCTTCCCTGACAGCCGTTTTTCATCAGGAGGGGCTGCAAACACAACAGCCCAGCCAGCACGACATAGGAGAGGTGAAAGGCAAGACAATAAATAATAAATAATAAATAATAAATCGTTAATATTATTATTATTATTATTATTACTATTAGGGGTCTGTTTGGTAGATTTGTTGGCAGTGTTTTATCGTTTGTTTCTGTGTTAAATAAAAATTAAAAGTTTGATTAAAATATAAAAAAGTAAGAATGCCTGCTTTCATAACAGATGCATAAAATCAAGCAAGTATAAGGCTTCTTATATAGGGAACACTGAATGCATAAGGATTTATCTTACAAAACATTAATATTTGCCAAGTTAAGCTAAAATATATGAGGCTGCAGATGATAATAAATTAAGAGCCGTTTTGGGAGCCGAAAGAGCCGAACTTCCCATCAACGTCACACTGAGTCAGTCTGATACGAGCGAGAAAGGAGAAAGAGATGGGTCGGGCTGAAAAACTTCGTGAGAAAAAAAAGAAAAAGTTGATGCAGGTTGCAGCCAAATGTGCCAAATTAACTGATTTTAATTGGTGTAGGGTCCAAGGGCAGTGACGAGGGATCAGACAGCAAGACTACAGCAGGTTAGCAAGGACTGCTATTCCAGACTTGGAATATACTGTGTTCTTGTGTTTTTGGATGTGTTCAGGGCACAAAGAACATTAAAGGTGGCCTGTCAGCAATGTTACTCTATAGGTGCACAAATAATCTGTGGCTGAACACAAAAAGACAATAAAGCTCTAAAAAGCAAATAAAGCTCTCTTGTTTTAAAATTAAGATTTGTCCGTTGTACGATCGTATAAAAGGCCTCTCCAAACCAAGCTCCCGGGCTGAATTTCAACCCCAGCCCGCCCCTGGGAGAGAACCCATCCAGTGGTTACAAATCAACTAATGTATCTAAATGAACTACATACTTAACCAAAGGAATGTTTACCTTAACTTAAAGGAAACCTGAAACTGCAGGTAAATGGAAAAATTCCGTGTAAATGGTCATTTTAATTCTTATTATAGATTTTTTATTGTTATTATTTAATGTTATCACAGAATGTTTTCTTCAAGTTGAGGAGTCAATTTTCACAGCTGATGGACAGGTTTGTTGAAGGTCATGGAGCACATGATAAGTTGGGTGAAAACACCCAAGTATAATGCTGGTTATTACTTAATTAACTTAACTAGCTAAATAATTTTAATAAATGATACTCAGCTCTATCTGTCATTCCCGCCTGATGATGACTCTGCCACCATGGCGCGGATATCTCACTGCCTCTCAGATATATCCTCATGGATGAAGGATCACCACCTACAACTTAACCTCTCAAAGACTGAACTACTGGTCTTCCCCGCAAAACAGTCGGTTCAACAGAACCTCACCTTGACCTTGACTCACCTTGACGATCGACTCTCTCTCACTCTCTCCGTCAAAGGTTGTTAGGAACCTCGGGGTTATGTTTGATGACCAGCTTTCATTCACACATCATGTGTCATCTGTTGCACGGTCCTGCCGCTTTGCGCTCTATAATATCAGACAAATCAGACCGTTCCTAACGCAACATGCCACTCAGCTCTTGGTACAAGCTGTGGTTATCTCACGCCTCGATTACTGCAACGCTGTGCTAACAGGCCTCCCAGCCTGCACGATTAAACCACTACAGATGGTCCAGAATGCAGCAGCACGTCTGGTTTTTAACCATCCAAAACGGGCACATGTCACCCCACTGCTCATTGAGCTACACTGGCTTCCGATTGCTGCCCGGATCAAACACAAAGCCTGCACGATCGCCTATAAGGTGATGACAGAGCAGGCTCCCTCTTATCTACACTCGCTCTTAAAAGCTTATATCCCTGCCTGGTCGCTGCGCTCCTCCACTGAACGTCGCTTTGCTTTGCCTAACATTCACACAAAGCAATCCAGACTGCTCTCCTCAGTAGTTCCCAGATGGTGGAACAAGCTGCCTACCACCACTAGAGCAAAGATGTCCCTCACTGGGTTCAAGCAACTCCTAAAAACCGAGCTCTTCAAAGAGCACCTGCTCTAATGATCCCAAATACTTCCCATGAGTACTGATATGCACTCAGCATTCGATATCCAAATGTTAATTCTAGTATACTAGTACTAGTAAATACTAGTAAAACTCTAGTATTATTTTTTTCGCATCTGTACTTTCCCACTATTGTAAGTCGCTTTGGATAAAAGCGTCCGCTAAATGCAATGTAATGTAATGTAATGTAAATGTAATGTAATGTAAAACCAGCTAGCTAACAGTAGTTTACATTCCTACTGAAAATGGTAACATTTGTTAATGTTAACTTTAGGCTTACACTGTGAATCAGACATCTTGAGCTACAGTTTATTTATTTTATTTTATGTTATATTATTTTTGTCCACAGTGTTACACAGGCTTTTGTTCAGCGCAACCTCAGCAACAACAGTGTCAAAACAGTAAGAGTGTCATAAATCTATATTTTGATTAAATCTGCTATTAATATTAAACCTATTTTCAGATGTGCTGATATATTGTGAGAAAACACTCTAAACATTTCTTGCCAAGACTTTTGAGCTCAGAACTGAATAAACAGGTGTTGGTTGTATTTGGTTTTATTTCTAAAGTTTAACAAATGTGAGTTAACATGTGTTTCACTCATTCAGTTGTTCATTCATTCATTCATTATCACACCTGCTTAATCCTTATCAGGGTCGCAGTTAGTCCCCTACCCCCTCACTGGGCGCAGCGCAGGGCATTACACTATTCAACTAATCCCAGGACAGGACGCCAGTCCATCGCTGGGTGAACACACACACACACACACACATACATACACATACATGCACACACATGGACATTGTGGAGTAGCCAATTCACCTGACCTCCATGTTTTTGGCCTGTGGGAGGAAACCGGAGACCCCAGTGAAAACCCATGCAGACACGAGGAGAACATGGAAACTCGTGTGGACGAGATGTGGACTCGAACCCAAGACCTCAGCGCTGAGAGGCGAATGTGCTAACCACTAAGATACGTGTGAGGTAAGAGGTGAGAGGTCTTTGTTCAGGTTTAGACTCTTCACATTCCACCAATTTGGTGGGGAAAAGCGTGCAGCTGTCTGACTCGCTCTCAAGAATGTGTATCCTCTTATTTAAGCTCCTCTCACAAATATAAAAAAAAATTATGCAAGCTATTAATATATTTGAAAATTAGACTCTTTAAGGCTTCCATGGTACGTTTCATTTTGTTTTTAGGATAAAATCTTGCAGAGTTATATAAGTTTGCTGAATTATGTTAATATGCCACTGGCGGGGTAGCCGACTCATGAGGGTTAACCCTTTGGAGTCAGCGGCCCTCCTGCAGGAACAAAACCAAAATTCTACATAAACACTTATAGAACTCTGCAAGGTTTTAATATATTTTAAAATTAGATCTCAGTTCTCAGTTGAGAATCATAAAAATTGTATGTGGTCTTGATATTGTTAGGTTTCCAGCCTGTTACAACAACACTGGCCATGCACATTACCCTCAGGAACTACACTTCCCAGGATTCACAGTGCTCACTAGCACTGCAATAATGTCCTGGACAGCTGAACTGAGTTTGGGCATTGATTTGCAGCTCTACTTAAACTTTGCATGGACTTTGAATCATTGCTGGGTATTGTCGAGCTCTGCTTGTGTTAACGCTTCTCTCAACCTCAGCCCCAAACCAAAGATGAGTATCAGCATGTTTTCTGACCGTTTCAGGTCCTCTGCTTATGTATACGGAAGTATTGAGTGTGTTTAGACCGTTTCAGGTCCTCTGCTTATGTACACAGAAGTATTGAGTGTGTTTAGACCAGGGGTGTCCAAATTCAGTCCTGGAGGGCCAGATTCCTGCAGAGTTCGGTGATTTCTCTGCTCTGCCACTACAATTAAACCTGCTCATTACCTGCTGAGCTGAATCAGGTGTGTTTGATCAGGAAGATCACCAAACTCTGCAGGAATCTGGATTGGACTGGATTTGGACACCCCTGGTTTAGACCGTTTCAGGTCCTCTGCTATACAGAAGTATTGAGTGTGTTTTCTGACCGTTAGGGTCCTCTGGTTTCAGTTATACAGAGTGATTTGTGTTTACAGACTGTTAAGGTCCACTGTTTAATTATATACATTGTGTTTTGTGTTTACTGTGTGTATGTTTGTGTGCTACAAAATAAACCATGTGTCTTACTCCAAGTTCCTCTCCTTGCTGATCCTTGACTAAGCATTACAGAATACCCAGCCTAACAAATTATAATGGCTAATTTATATGCCTACCTTGAGGAACTTAGACTGTGTACACATGAACACAAACATACTTTACCAGCACCATACCATGGTACATAGGAAGAGTTTTGGGATTTTGTAGTTCATTGTAGGAGCTTTCTTGCTAAGAACAAGAGGTTCTTGTCCACACAAAAATGCCAAATATCAATAGTTGCTTGGTGCTTGAAGGATAAAGCATGGGAGTGGCTTCATGACATATGGGCTATCTATCCAGATGCGTTTTGGTCCACTAGTTGCTTTTGGCAACACTTCCGAATAGCATTTGATCCAGACATTCTCACAAATACACCCAAAGAAGGCATTTTTGAGCACATTACCCACTTTTCTTCTACAAGTTCTATGAGTTTGGCCCCATTCACTGATACTCAGGTTAGGTTAACATCAGACTGTGGTAGTATCAGGTATTCCAACAGAAAATATGTACCACTTCGCCAAGAGTTCAATGATGACTGTTACACATTTATGGAGTTCTACAAGGAAGTCAATGACTATATGAGACATTTTGGTGCTGACTTTTCATGCAATCTGTAAAAAAAATTATTTGTGTATGACTTGCTGGATGGGGATGCTTATGATTGGGCTCTGGAGGTAGAACCGTATTGCCCCACATTTTGGTCATCCTTTAGGGATTTCATGGGCCTGCTATATGTGAACTTTAGTCCAATGGAGGAGGAGTTTGATGGTGGTAACCCAAGATCCACTCCTGTCCAGAGGAGTGGAGTACCCTGTGCAGCCAGACGTCCTGTTCCACTCCCTTCAGAGAAGAGGCAGCCTACCAAGGCTTTGGGTACAGATGGTCAAGAGAGAGATAAGTACTTTATTAATCCCTTGCGGGAAATTCAGGTCCCAGCACTGCTGGCAGGGCAGCCACTTGTGCGGCGCCAACCTTAATAATAAGTAAGGAAAACATACATGAGGGATATGGGGAAAAAGAGAAAAAAAACATGAAAAACATGTGAACATGCCCGACATGTGAAAAAAAAAACTCTTTGCATAGCACATATAAAACAAGACATAAGCTGATGAAGACGTTTGGTAGTCCAGGAAAGGATGGGGGGGCAGCCAGACCTGCACACTACCTGCAGCAAGTCAGTCTGTGTTCAAGTCCTCAGATGGCAGCGAGGCCACAGAGTTGCCATAGAGACAACCTTGAATTACTCCAGAGAGTCCACAAAGTCCAACTTTGTTTAGGTTAACGAGGGAAGGGGAGAGATAGAGTCTCTGTGAAGACATTCCTCAGGGGAGGTTAGATCTCCAGGCGCCTCTCGAGGTCATCTGAAGATAAGGGGGAGCCGAAAACAGATTAGACATGGTTGTTGACTCCAAGCAGCTGCAAAATATCATGCAGTCAGACTGGGTCATTAAGTTTGGTCTCTAAGAGTCAATCTTTCGTTGCAAAGCCGCTAGTTTCTCCAAGATTGATTCCATTTGGCGACTAGTAGTCACAGTCTGTGAGCCAACGGCCCTGCCCACCGCATCAATTCGGTCAGGCAGCCTCAAGGGGCCTTGGACGGCACACCCGACTCTTCTAATTTCCCGGAACACCAGTGTATTGCCCAAGCCAATCAAGACAACACCGGTGATCAATGTCCAATACAAATACAAATCCTCAATGTCCTCCAGGGAAAGAGTGGCCAAGCACACAACGCGCCACTTCTCCCAGGCATCCATTGAGTACCCGGCAGCAAACGTTCCCTCAGGACAGGCAGGTTCCCCCGGACCCAGGCTTCTCGTTGAGAAAATCGTGTCAATTGCATTCAAAGACCATTTGATCAATTCCATAATTCTTTTAGTTCGAGGAACACACTCAGAGAGACTCCAGCAGCCAGACCAGACAAAGAAGCAGAAGCAGGGAGATAAGGGAGGGAGGGAAAGTGCGACCGCCTTCACCAAGAGCCAAGAGAAGAAAGCATCCTTGTTCTGCTCCAGTCCATGGTCAAGCAAGCAACAAGAAAAGGAGATCCATGCCCAACATATCTACCTTAAAAGCAAGCTTTTTTGATTTTCAGTCTTCTAGCTACCCACATACTGCAGAATGGCCTATTCTTTCTTCACAGGTCCAGACCCAATTCGTTCTCCAGAGCATGCCTCATAGCAATAAACGTCAGCTGGCTCCAGTGTTAAGTCCTCTGTGTCCAGTTCACTTGGTGAGACAACCAAAGGAACACATCACTCAAGAACCAGAAGCTGCAGTCTCTGTACCGCTGTCACAGATCCCGATACCAGCTCCAAGACAGAAAAGGCCCACTCCAGACATCCAGTTTGGGAACATCATTCCAATGTTCAGAAATGGCTCCAATTCCAAAGCCCTGACTGAAACTAGTCACAACCAATCGATCAGAACCTACAACGAAAGACATGAAGAAGCCATTACCACAGGCAAGTTCCTTTTGTACTACATTAAATTTGGTTATAGATACTGCAGAAAGGTCTCTCCACATGTCTGTTCCAGCTCCAGTGAGCTTTTCCAGAGAGGGTTTGATTCCATTTCAAAATGAGAACCCAGCTCCTGTCTTTGTGCTAGTCTAGCTTGAGAGGCTAGCTACACACACAGTTCCAGTTCAAAAGGCAAGTTCATCACACATTTTGACAGCTATGCTAGATATATCCTCATCCATGCCATCTGTCTCTGTTTGTCCGGTCGCCTCAGCCCCTGTGGATGCCACGCCAGTCACTTCAGCCCCTGTGGATGCCACGCCAGTTGCCTCAGCTTCTAAGAAGGATGCATCTTCTGTCACCCCAGCTCTTATGGGTGACCTTGCCCTTGATTTTGTTTATCTGGACATGCTCTTAACATTTAGGTCATTGCTTGAGGCCAGTTGTGTTTTGCACATTATAGAGTATGATCCATTGTTAGCCGATGAGAGTTGTCATGCACCAGCGGCACCTTTATGCACAGAATCCCTGTGTCCTGTTAGTGGGATAACTAAGCCTTGCCCTGAAACCCAATTCCAGTTTAACAGTCCTTCCAATTTGGTTGTCCGTATTCCCACCTTTGATCCAATTCATATACAACAGTCCCCTGCATGTGTACAAGCGATCCCAAACCCTTTAGAGATAGAGTTATGTCCCTCAGGTTTCACATTACCCTCAGGAACTACACTTCCCAGGATTCACAGTGCTCACTAGCACTGCAATGACATCATGGATAGCTAAACTGAGATTGAGCATTGATTTGCAGCTCTACTTAAACTGTGCATGGACTTTGAATCATTGCTGGGTATTGTCAAGTTCTGCTCGCATTAACGCTTCTCTCAACCTTGGCCCCAAACCAAAGATGAGTATCAGCATGTTTTCTGACCGTTTCAGGTCCTCTACTTATGTACACACGAAGTATTGAGTGTGTTTTCTGATCGTTAGGGTCCTCTGGTTATTGTTATACAGAGTGATTTTGTGTTTACAGACTGTTAAGGTCCACTGTTTAATTATATACAGTGTGTTTTGTGTTTACTGTGTGTATGTTTGTGTGCTACAAAATAAACCATGTGTTTATTAACCTCTAAGTTCCTCTCCTTGCTGATCCTTGACTAAGCGTTACAGATATTAACAAACCTTTTTTTTTAAATTACAGTCAAATAAAAACCTAAAAGTTGAGTGATATATTCATAATTCATTCAATGCTATTGATCATGTAGAGGGACATTAGTGATCAGAATATATCATTTTAACAGATAATCAACAAATTAAAATAAACGAGACATAGTTATATAGATTTGAATTTAGATTTCAACTAATGTACGATTGGTTAATGTGCAATACCCAGGACATTTTTTTTCCTCTACAGGTCCACTTAATACATGTGTATACTTGTTTTTCTAACAGATGTTTATTTATCTTTATTTTTAGAGCTCAGAGTTTTTTCTTAGTAACTATTTTGGATCTAGTGCACCTTATCTACCTCTTTTTTTTATATTGTGTATATTGTATATGCTGCTGTAACAATGCCAATTTCCCCATGTGGGATAATAAAAAGCTATTTTATCTTAGAATGTTACTCCAATTATGATTGGTTGATTTAACCAATATGTTAGTTGCACACACATCAATTAATCAGATTTGTGGAATTTACTACAGTACGCTACAGGGTTTAGGGTTATGCAGGTGGTTGACAAAGTTACTCAGTACTGTTACTACCACAGTAAACAACCTAAAAGGTGTTTTTGAGTTTGTTTCTTTTTTTTAACTATATATGCCATATTTGTGCTCATGCTGTATACAGACATGAACATGTGCTATTAACCAGTGTAATTCACTCTCAACCTAGAATCCAACATTACATGCTCTTTATTGGTTTGCCACACACTTACAGTATACTGTAGCACTTAATTATCAAGGGGCAGGAGTTGCATTAACCATAATTTGAGTTGTCATTAACCACAATATCTACATGAAAACCTCTGATTAAACACAACATTTCATGTCAGAAGTAACAAACTGGCAAACGCAAGGGCAGCTGTGGTCTGGTGTTTAGGGATTTGGGCATGTGACTGGAATGTCACTGGTTTGATCTCCAGGCAGGTAATCTCTCTTAACACCTGAGCAGTGCCACACACTGATCGACTCCATGCCACACCGCATTGCTGCAGTAATCCAGGCCAAAGGAGCCCCAACTAAATATTGAGTGCTGTACATGCTCATACTTTCATGTTGATACTTTTCACTTGGCCACCATTTCTAAAAATTATTTTTTTATATTTGGTCTTAAGTAATATTCTAATTTTCTGAGATACTGAATTTGGGATTTTCATTAGTTGTAGTTATAATCATCAAAATTTAAAGAAATAAACATTAGAAATATATCAGTCAAATCAAATCAAATCAACTTTTTTGTAACATCACCTTTCACTAATGTGAAGGTGAGTGAAAAACTTGGGTACATAGTGCAGTACTAAACAACAAAAGATTTTAGAAGAAATGATGGTAATGATACAAAAAAAACACAAATTTACAATGAGCAGCGAATATACATAAAGAGTACTTATTTACACATTATTAGCCCAAAAAAATAAATAAAAATATTGCAAATGTTGCAGCAGTATTGCACATTGTTATAAATATTATGGTGTCCTGTAAGTGAATTAGAGGCTATGATATATTAGAAGTTATTTTATATACAGTATAGACATTTTTATATACAGGATGATTGTACAGAATGTGAGGATGTACAGGTGTCGGTCTGTGTTGTGAATGTGAATGTGTGTCACATTCTGTCCTTGTTTTTGCTTCTGTGTCACTGGCTTTTTAATTTTTTTCAGTCTTGTATAGAACCGCCCCTTATTGTTCCCACCTGATGTTGATTTCCTATTGTGTATATATTTCCTCTGTGTTCCTGTCTTAGTTGCTAGTCTAACTGTTGTCTTGGTAGTTCTTGTTCGATTTATGCTTGTGTACATTTTGCTTTCCTTATTAAAATTCCTTTGATTTTAGTCCTGCATTTGCATCCTTCCAGGAGCAGCTTGACAGATAGACTAGCCTTAAAACATGGACGCAACAGGACTGCATGAAGTCATAATACAATAGCTTCAGCTGATCCAGGAGCTAAAGGCTCAGTATGATCGGGACCAGGCCTGGTTCAAGGAGGCAAGAGTTGGTGTTGGTGGAGATTGCGCCTTCCTTGCTGTGGAACCACCTGAGCGCAGTCCACCTACTCTTTTGCCCTCCTCAGACGGACACACAGCTGTCGTCAAAACCCGGAGGAACTTTTTTGGGGGGTGATATACAGCCTGTGGGTTCTTTGGGGGAGGGTGAGGAGGGCCGAGCTCGGGCTGAGCAACAAAAGGAGAGGACTGGCCATGAGGTTCTGAAGCCAGGAGAGCGGGTCATGGCAGGAGCCCTGGGCATTGTCAACAAGGAGCAGCGCATGGACGAGCACTCCATTGACGGCACGCAGGAGAACCTACAATGGGATCCCTACATCTACCAGTTCGTCAGGGAGGAGGACTCGCTGGCAGTGCTCTGGGATCTCCAGCATGAGGAGCAAGACCTGGAGAGGAGAGAAAAGAGGTCATGCAAGAAGGAGAAGAAGAGGCGGAAGCAGGCCAACCAAACCTTGGCTCAGGAGAAGCCAAAGGTCAGGACTGAGCATAGCGACTTCACCTCTGTTCCAGCAACCAAGGTGCAGGAGGTATGCACCACAGCTGGAGGATCTCTCTCTACACCACCTCTCTCTCAACACAGCGAACCTGCTCCTCTATCTCTCCCTCAGAGCTGCGACGTGACGCCGGCATCTCTCCTGAGCAGCACTGAGCAGCTGCCCTCGCTCCCGAGCAGCGCCGAGCAGCTGCCCTCGCTCCCGAGCAGCGCCGAGCCGCTGCCCACGCTCCCGAGCAGAGCCGAGCCGCTGCCCACGCTCCCGAGCAGAGCCGAGCCGCTGCCCACGCTCCCGAGCAGAGCCGAGCCGCTGCCCACGCTCCCGAGCAGAGCAGAGCTGCTGCCCACGCTCCCGAGCAGAGCCGAGCCGCTGCCCACGCTCCCGAGCAGAGCCGAGCCGCTGCCGGCCCTTCAGCATGGCAACAAGCAGCCGCCGGCCCTTCAGAGTGGCAACAAGCAACCGCCAGCCCTTCAGCGCGGCAATGAGCAGCCGCCGGCATTTCAGAGAGGCAACTCAGAGAGGTAATTATGTTCAGAATGGCTCATTTGGGACTGCCCACAACTTCTGCATTAATCTTATTGCATCAATCATATTATTTTCTTGTCTGTATTTGGGC
>BRDA01020665.1:0-32618 GCA_036984385.1 Crenuchus spilurus
AAAATATTGACATTTGCCATCTCCACATCATTGCATTCAGTTTTTATTCACAATTTGTTTAGTGTCCCAACGTTTTTGGAATCCAGTTTGTATATAAATAACACTTTTGCTTTTCCTCCCATTTTTTCATGAGCTGAAGACTTTTCTATGTACACAAAAGTCCTTTTTCTCCCAAATTTAGTAAATCTGTCAGTGAGCACGTCTCCTTTGCCCAGATAATCCATCCACCTCACAGGGGCGGCATATTAAGATGCTGATTAGACAGAATGATTACGCACAGGTGTGTCTTAGGCTGGCCACAATAAAAGGCCACTCTGAAGAACCACTTCACCATGGAGAACGCTTTGGGTTCTTTGAGTGTTCATGGTTCTCTATAGAACCATGTTTTTTTACTAAAGAACCCTTGAAGAACCATCTTTTTTAGGAGTGTATAATCCACACTGTTTGTGCTGTAAATATGAGCGTTTATGTTTCTGAATGGACGTCAGTGACTTTTTGATGATACTGTGATTTTGGATGTAAGTCGCTGTGGTGATGCTGGACTCTGAGCTAAAGGTCTTCAGTTGGCTGGTACAGGATTATTGTTGCAGTTGTGCGTCTCTGTTACAGTTAATTTGCTCTGTAATAAGAACTCATGAGTGCAGCTATCTACATTTAGCTGTGTTAGACTCACATTATAAACGTCAGCGTTTCCTTCAGTAATCTGACTGCTCTAATAAAGCTCGCTCACCTCGTACTGCAGAGGACAATACTGCACTGCACGCAGTATTACAGATATGTTTACTGGGCGTTGCGTGCAAACACATTGGATGAGAAAAGTGCCTCTCCCACAGAGAAAATACTCGTCTCCCTGAGCAGGACTGTGTACTGCGCTTTATGATTAGATGCTAATGTAAACTATTCACCATTACAGCTTCTCATTAACTCCACACAGAGCTGCTTCCTCAGGGCTTCTTTACCAGCGATGGTCTTACTCTAAAATTTTATTCAAAAATACTAATTATTACTCTAAAATTTGTAATGGATTACTCATTACTTATTAGAAAAAAAGTAATCTTAATTACATATGAATTACCCTTTTAAAATAACACAAACATTCATACATCCAAAAAGAAGAATAACAATAGAGAGAGAGAGAGAGAGAGAGAGAGAGAGAGAGAGAGAGAGACAGAGTTATACCTTTATGCAGATTATATGTAAATCAGACAGAAAACCATTGGACAGTGTAAGTAATGAGTAATCCATTACATCCAGAAATTGGAATATCACAAAAAATGATCTGCTGTTCATAATTTACTACAAAAAGCTAAAGTGTCCATATTTTAGACTCATTACACATAAAGTGACATATTTTAAGTCTTTGTTTCATGTTAATGTTGATCGGTTTGGCTCATAGACATAAAAATCCAGAATCTCAAATGAAACTAATGGTGACGGTGATGGTGAGCAAATGACTATAAACAGTATAAACACTGTATAAACACAAGTGTCTTACCTGGACTCAGCAGAACCAGAACTGGACCTGAGTCATCATTTCATTTGTAAATCAGCTCCTACAGTCTGAGAGACACACAGTCCAAGCTGTCTGAAGTCCAGTGTGCAGGTTCTGCAGTCTGTGATGGTTTGAGCTGCTGCTGTTGGTCCAAAGTCAAAACCTACCAGGAGATTTTACAGCACTTCATGCTTCCATTTGTGGGCAGCACAATGGTTTGGTGGTTAGTGTTCGCCTCTCAGCGCTGAGGTCTTGGGTTCAAGTCCCCATCTGGGTGGAGTTTCCATGTTCTAACTGTGTCTGTGTGGTTTCCTCTCACAGTCCTAAAACATGGAGATCAGGTGAATTGACACTAAATGACCCTGCTGTGTGTGTGTGTGTGTGTGTGTGTGTCTGTATGCCCAGATCAGGTTGGCACTCTATCCTAAGTGATGACCCTCCTGAACATGGGAACTCCACCCAGATCGGGACTCAAATCCAAGACCTCAGTGTTGAGAGGTGAATGTGCCAACAACCAAGCCACCGTGCATGCTGGGTAGTTTACGCCTGTGTGTCATGATGATATATGTCATTATAATCTAGTGCGCTTAACAGTCATTGGCTAGAATATCTGACTCCCTGCTTAGCTCCTCCCCCACCTGCATCCAGCTGCCCTCACTGACCACCAAAACCTTATTCCATGTCCTATTGTGTCATTTGACACTTTTAACTCATCTTCTATCATATATTTATTCATTTTACTCCTTTTTTCTGTTTTTATTATTTGTGTTAGAATTATGATTTATTTCATTATTATTATTTCAGTACATTTTAATTAATTTGACCTCATTTTGTTTTCCTTTGTTTGTATCCTTCCTTTGTTTCAATTGTTCTGTTTATGAACTTCAGTCACAGTTGAATTTGTTTGACATTTTTTTGTGTTTTTATTGTTTTATACTAATTTGCTCCGAGTTACTTTTGTTATTTGACATGTTCTCTTAATCCCTTGTTCTGCATCCACTCAACGGTAAAGGGTCACTAGAGTCTAAATAAAGGCTGATTGAGTCATGTCGTTCTAATTTGTTTGCTTTTTGTGGTTTTTGGTTTTGACTCCTTGCTTTACTCTTTTAAAGCTGTTATTCTGGATTGTCTCTACTGATATTAAAGATATTTTACTGTTTTTATTCAGTTTTTGCTGGATTACAGAAAAGATAACATTGTATTTTATATCAGATTGTGGTATGCATGAAGTAGACCATTAAAAATGTGCTTGAATTAATTACTTGTTGTTCAAATAGATGGTTTTTAGTGTGTAACAGCCATCCTGGTGCTGTAACTGTCCTATAAATAAACAGCACTACACTGGCAAAACTGCTACCTGGTAAATGACGGTAATTACTGTAATTTGACTGCTGGTTCACAGCAAATGATGCAATTACCCATAACCTGGGGCAAGTCAATCCACAAGACCACTTTTTTGTGACATTTTCGCACAGTTTTGTCAAACATTCTCATGTGATGCTCCACTGGCTCCCTCTGGAGACCAGGATCAGATATGATGTTCTAGTTCTCAAATCAAGGAGCTCTGGTCCTTACTACCTTTGTACCTTCATCCAGAAGTGGACTCACACCATAACCCCTTCACATCTGGCCACTTGATATGAAATTGTAATGTTACTGTACAGTGCCTTGTAAAAGAATTAACCCCCCTTGGCTTTTGTTACATTACAGCCTGTATTTAAATGGTTTTATCTGAACTGTATGAGATGCATCTGCACACAACAGTATAAGTTGTTGAAGTGAAATGTGAAAAATATATAATAAAAAACTGAAAATTCATCCCCTTTGCTATGAAACCCCTAAAAAGTTCTGTGCAACCAATTACCTTCAGAAGTCACATACTTAGTGAAATGAAGTCCACCTGTGTGCAATCTAAGTGTCACATGATCTGTCAGTATATATACACTTTTTCTGAAAGTCCCCAGAGGCTGCAACACCATTAAGTAAGAGGAACCACTAACCAAACAACACCACGAATACCAAAGAGATCTCCAAACAAGTCAGATATAAAGTTGTTGAAAAGTACAAGTCAGGGTTGGGTTATAAAAAACATTCAAATCTCTGATGACCATCAAATCCATTATCATCAAATGGAAAGAACATGGTACCACAACAAACCTGCCAAGAGAGGGCTGCCCACAGAGTTCCCAAGCAGAGACTAGAGTATCTGTCCATACAACCACAATAAGAAGTACACTCCATAGAGCTGGGCTTTATGGAAGAGTGGCCCAGAAAAAAAGCATTTCTTAATAATTTTGCATTTGTCAAAATGTATGGGAGTGTGTTTTACATAATATGTGGGACTCCACAAATGTATGGAGGAAGGTGCTCCGGTCAGATTAAACCAAAATTGAACTTTTTGGCCACCAGGGAAAACACTATATCTGGCAGAAAAATCAACACATCTCATCACCCCAAGAATCTACTCACAGTGAAACATGTTGGTGGCAGCATCATGCTGTGGGAATGTTTTTCAGCAGCAGGGACTGGCAAACTGGTCCAGGCTGAGGGGAAGATGGATGGTGATAAATAAATCTGTTTGGGTCTATCAGCGATTTGAGACTAGGATGGAGGTTCACCATCCAATAGGACAATGATCCAAGCCTACTGCCAAAGCAACACTCAAGTGGTTTAAGGGGAAATATGTAATTGTATTGTATCTATTCAAAGCTCAGACCTTAATCCAACTGGGAATCTGTGGTCAGACACAAAGATTGCTGTTCACCAGCAGAAACCATCTATCTTGAAGGAGCTGGAGCAGTGTTGCTGGAGGAAAGGGCAAAAATCCTAGTGGCAAGATGTGGCAAGCTCATAGAGACTTATCCAAAGTGACTTTCAGCTGTAATTGACACAAAAGGTGTCAAACTACAAAGTACAGACTTTAGCAGGATGAATAGTTATGGACACTGAAGTTGTGTTATTGTGTCTTATTTGTTGTTTTGCTTCACAATAAAAAGAAAATCAGATGTTCAGAGCTGTAGACATGTTCTGTAAATGAAATGATGCAAAGCCTTAAATAATACATTTTTATTCCAGGTTGTGAGGTAGCAAAACATGAAAAATGCCAAGGGGGTGAATACTTTTGCAAGGCACTGTAAGCGTCCACTTGCCAAAATGCCAACATGCAGCGGGCACTTCACTGAAGAAGGCAGTACTCATATCACATTCTGAACATGTATTTATGATGTCTTATTCAGTGTTTGATCAGAGCTTACAGTGAGAATAAACTGTAGATTTAATGTGTATCAGCCTCCAGTATGAGCTAGAACGTTAGCTGGATCTCATGAAGCTAAAGTCAGACTAATGGAAAACGTTTTCCTTGGAACGGCACATTTGAATCATTTGTTGAGTGCAGACAAAAGCCTGCAGCCCAATACAGTTTACATACTGCTGGGTAACTTTACCCCAAAAATGATGAAAGATACAGTTTGGATCTGAGGTGAACAAGTCAATTTTAAAATGTACAAATATTAAAGTTTACTTGAAATTCTGTTTCAGTGTCACTGACATTAAATATAAAAACATTAAAAACTGTGAGACAAAAACATACCCACAGCACATTCACAACCAAGCGATAGAGACAGAACGAGAAATAAAGAGAGCGAAAGAGATAAATAAAGAGAGAAAAAGACAGAGGGAGAGAAAGAAAGAGGGAGAGAGACAGAAATAAAGAGATAAAAGAGCAAGAAATAAAGAGAGAGACACAGAGAGAGAAATAAAGAGAGAAAAGAGAGAGGGAGAGAAATGGGAGCAAGAAATAAAGAGAGGGGGGAGAGAGAGAAATAGAAAAGTAGAGACAGAAATACTGAAAAAGAGAAAGAAATAATGAGAGAAATAGAGAATTAGAATAAGAGATGGAGATGAATAGAGAAATAGAGAGAAATAAAGAGATAAACCAGAAAATCATTGGATAGTGTCTGTCAATATGACTACATCACTGAGGCTAGTTCTCATTTCGTCTCCAGTGTATCTCGTCTCACAGCCTGAATACAGCAAACCCGTCCTGATAACGTTCTTCAGCAGAACCTGAACAGTCTAAACACCTCTGAGGTCTTGTGTGATTGTGATACAGCTGAAGAGAGGACATGTTAATAAGCACATGTCCCTCTAAACGACTAAAGGGGTGGTTATCTCCGATCACTCTCTACAATCAGTAATAGTCAGAATCTCTTTATAAACAATGCAATCTACAATGTCCATTCATATTCCACTTAGTCCTGATCAGGGTGGCAGTCCTGTATGCCTTCACTGGCACAGGGCAGGGCATTACACTATCTTAGCCAAGCCCAGGACCAGTCCAATACATCACTGGGCACAAACACAGTCATACCAGGACCATTTAAAGTACTCAGTTCACCTGGTCAACTTGTTTTTGGACTGTGGGAGGAAACCAAAGACTCGAGAGGAAACAGGTTCTAAGATCTGAAGAACTTGTGTAATTCCAAGAACCTTAAGTAGGCAAATTGCTATTTCTAGTGTATTCTTTCAGTTTTAAAAAGGTTCTTAACACTCATTTACAATATGCTTCTTTAAAGATCCAGCCATTTTAAAGGTTCTTAATGCAACCAAAAGTGGCTTTTTGATGGCAATCAAGCATTTAAGGCACCTTTACTTTTATGAATGTGCTTTAGTTCTTTAGTACCCTCAGTGGTAGAACAAAGCATCATACTGGAGTCTCAGTTCCTTCTGCCCTGTCTGCACACTCATCCTTTTTTGAAAACAAAACCTGGCCACACATAACAGGTTAATTTTGTACTTACTTAGATCAAGCTTTTGTACAGCTCTTACTTCTTAGGATGCAGATTCAGATGGTCTTGCATTGGTTGAATGACTTCACGTAGATGGGAATACCACAATGGTACCATGGTTCTGATGAGGAAATGGAGAGACAGACTGGTTCCACATTGGCAAAGTATTAAGACAAGGGTGCCCTGTATCACTGTAACTATTCAACCTGTGCATTGAACCTATCTGGAGAGAAGCAGGACTGGAGAAAGATGACTGAAGATTCGAGATTGGTAGAAGAAACATATGTTAAAATATGTTAAAATACTGTTTCTATGCACAAAATATCTTGTAGAGCAGTGGTACCAACTGGTTTGCTAACAATGACTGAAGAAGCAATGGCATGAGAAATGTAAAAATGCTGCAAGCCGACTTCCAGATTCAACTGGGTAAAGGGAACCCAGTCAACTCGGACATGATGTCACTTTCATTTCTGAGTCCTGATATAAATGGAGCACAGCAAAAAAAAAAAATTTGATGTTGGAGACTTTCAAGAGAACTTTGGACAAATAAATGCATCCTGAACCATGTCCAAGCTCACCTTTTAGTAGAAGCCTGAAGTTCTGTTGTTCTGGACAAGAACTGGTTAACTAGAGAAGAACAGTTGAAGGTAAAAGAAAAAGAAGACCAGCAATAAGATGGATTGATATGTTCAGAGTGTGGCAACGCTTGACAAACCAAACCAAAAAAAAATGGAGTGACGGTCCATGCAGGCTCTCCTCTGGTGTCCCACAAGGGTCAGTACTGGGTCCTCAACTTGTCACAACAACTGGTCTGCATCTTGAACTTCCTGTCCTGTTTTAGAACTCCATCATCATACTGACAGATACGACCCTTTTTGACCCAGGATGCTGCCCAGGTGCTTGTCCAGTCTCTTGTCATCTCAAGACTTGACTACTGCAACTCACTCCTGGCTGATCTTCCTTTAAAAGCCATCAGACCCCTGCAGTTGATCCAAAACACAGCTGCTCAACTGGTCTTCAATCAACCCAAGTTCTCTCACGTCACTCCACTGCTGCATTCACTTCACTGGCATCCTGTAGCTGCCCACATCAGATTCAAAACCCTGATGCTTGCCTACAAAGCAAGAAATGGACCATCTCCTCTCTACCTAATGGCAATGGTCAAGTCTAGAGTTGCACCTTGTACCCTCAGAGCTTCCAGTATGGCTCGGCTCGACCCACCATCATTCAAGACTAACATCTTGACTCTTCTCTGCCCTTGCACTGAAGTGATGGAATGAACTCCCACTGGCTGTTAGGACAGCAGAATCCCTCACCAAACGCAGACTGAAGACTCATCTCTTCATGGACCACTTAAGCTAGCACAAGTTTAAATCTCTTGTTGTAATGTGTTATGCTCTTATATTGTGCTTAATTGTGTATCTTTCTTTCCTTCCCAGAGATTATTGTCTTATTGGAATCAAAGCACTGTTGCACGTTGCTCTGGATAAGAGCATCTGCCAAATGCTGTAAATGTAAAACAGGATGTTCTGGAGAAACACCAGGTCAGCAGCCATCAGAACTGAACCTAATAACAATAATTAATGTAAGTTTTGGATTTGGTTTTAGGAGGCATCTTGAGGAGATACATGCAACAGGGTCTTGCCTCACTGTGTAAGTCTCAAAACTAAATTGGCCTCTTACTCGACTCTTCCACAGTGAAGGTCAACATACCCTGACAACTTTGTAAGTGTTTACACTCTGAGCAGTTTCTCCTCCAGCACAGCTTTCTCAGATCAGTTTGATCCTCATTGTTTCCGCACACAGGCTGCATATCAGAGTTCCCCGCGAGATGCCGAGCCACAGGAGGCTGAGAGAGTCGAGCTGGAGCCACTTTAACACTCAGAGGGGCTGCATTAGCACGTGTGTATGCGAGGGTCAGTGTGTAAGGCTTCAGAGCAGCGCTGCTGAGTGCATTTAGACTGCCGGAGAGCCTGAGTGAGCGCTTTCGCCTCTAATGCACTCTGGGGCTCAGACAGGAAAGAAAGAGAGAGAGAGAGAGAGAGACCTTCAAACACACCACACTCTCTCCACATCCGGAAATGAGGAGCAAGACTACGAGTCGGCTTCAGAGCCTCCGACCCGGCGCAGCTGGGAGCGTCCGGCACTTTTAGAGTCTTTCAACTTCATTTCCTTCACTTTTCAAACACCTTCTCTGCCGTCTGCTGCTCAAGCCCTCTCTATCAGAGTAGGTTACAATTCTGCACTTTTAATAGCTTTTATATTCACTTTTCACATGTTTGATCACTTTATTTCACATCAAAGACACTTTAAACCATTTTCTATCACAAAACAGTTGCAGTTCCTTGTTATGTTTGCAGTTTTCGGAACATTAAAGGTGGTTCCTGATGTACTTGTGTGCAAAGGTTGGTGTGTATTTACATGCACTTAGGTGATCAGGTATTGGAAAACTCAGACAGTGATCAGATTTGCATCTGGCCAGTAAACTCACAGAAGGATGTGAATATAAATTGTCAACTTCCTTCTGCAAATTTCCATAAACATGGACATGGTGTCTGCTCTGAAAGGCTGTGTTCAGACTGCTACCCCAAATCTGATTTTTGGCACATCTAGACTGACTTTTGAAATGACTGAGATGGAGCTGGTTTGAATGAGAATTACAATCAGATTTGAACAGATCCGTCTCAGTCTTAGTGCTCAAATCAGATTTGCATCACTCGCAACGCAACTCACAACCATCCCAAATCCAGAGTGACAGAAGTGTGGGGATCTAAGAAGAGCACCACAGAGAGCACAACAACATAGTAAAAGGTTGCCAGATCCTAACAAATTCTCCCACCCAATGTCTGATAGAAAGCTGCTGTACACAAGCTTAAAATTAACCTAAAATCTAAAGAGTCTAATCACAGACGTTTGAGGTTATAATTACTATTTACAACTTATTTGAATCTTGCTTTGTCATTCATTTTCTTTACAATTTTATACTATTGAATCATTTTTATGTATGTGTAAAAAATGTAAACATGCATTATTATTATTATTATTATTATTATTATTATTATTATTATTATTATTATTATTATTATATCATAAAAGACATTCAGATAAAAGAAAATGGCTACATAATTGTAAGCTATTTTTTGTATTTAAAACACAGTGTGTATGCATGATTATACTCTTAATGTAAAACAAAGAGAAGAAAATACCTACATAACTGTAGCTTTTTTAATCATTAAAACAGAATATCATTCTTTCTTCTCTACTCTGTTCTATATTTCAGATCCATCCACTGAATCTTCTAATATTAGAAACTCTAACTCAGGCATCTTCAACACTATTTCTTCCACTGTGTTACTGTAAGAGTTTTTTGTGGTAAAGGCACATTTACAAACCTGACAACCCTGAACTACTAATCACCAGTGTGGCTGTAATTACCAACACCTATGTTATTCAGAAACTAATCCAGGTTACCTGCAGTGTGAACACAATAGTCCAAATAGTCCATAACACTGTCCTTCTTACTTAAGTGAACATTTTATCAACAAGTTTCTTCAAAATGTCTCAGTTTATAATGTTTTATACAATCTAGATCACTGGTTTTCAGCCTCATTTGGTTGTATTGGTAGTACTAAAGGCCTGTTAGGCATCTTTGGTCATTCTTTGAAAAAAAAACATTAGGACTGAGCTCGGTAACTCTGAATAAATGTACAACAGACAGTCAACACTGTCAACTATTGAGTCTGACTTTAATTCTGTGTTGTCTGGAAGTCTTCATGAATAAAAACATATTTTGAGGCTTTTATTTTGTGTTATGATGATGCGGTTAAGCAGAATGGTAGAGGATTGGTGTGTGGACTGTGAGGTGGGGTCACCTGATCTAGAAGATGAAGAATGTTCAGGTTCTTCAGGCATGTCGTTGGTTTTGGCTCTAAGCGTGTTGTGTTGGTGCTGTAAGTTTGCCTCGAAAAGTGCTGAGAAGAAGAGCTGGTGTTGCACTTGAATGTGTGTTTCCTTTACAAAATAAAAGTCCTCGAAAAAAAAAGCTTTGCAAAATCATTTATGGTTGTTTGTCAAGCTTTTCAGCATTTACATAAAGTACCAGCAACATAGATTTGTATACATGATTTCTATTTGTTTTGTTTCATTTATTCATTTGACAAGCATAAAAACAGCCAATCAGAGAGCAGGGGGATTATCCACAAAGCAGAATTTCAAAGTTAACCTGCTGTTTGAGGTTAGACTTAAGTTACATTCCTGCTTTATGAATCTAGTCTGTGGTTGAACATCAAAATGGTGCTGCAGCAAAAACAGTCCCACAAGAAGCAAAACAGCAAACAAACACACCATGAACACTTTATAGTGATGGAGACAAAATTAGCAATTTCAGAAAGTAGAGGAGACCAGCCCCCATTGTCATAAGATAGAAATCAGAAAAACCCCATCACTGAACTCAAATCTAGTTGCCTTACACCGATTTCTATCCAAAATCAGACAATGCAGTTTATATTGACCACTTTTGATAACAGCTGAAATCAGATTATGACTCGATTAGTAAGTGTATGTGAATGCAGTCAATGTTTCATTGTTTTCTTGCCATTAAAATGTAATGATTCAGAAGGAGATTCATTTCAGTGAGTCAAAGTGAATCACTGTTAACATTAAGCCTCTGCAGAAGTTCAGCTTCATACAGAACAACTTTCAGCCACTTTTCTTCACTAAAGAACATGTATACGTCTGAAATTGGCCAGAATAACAGCTAATGTTATTCTAACAGAACCACATATGTACTTCAAAAGACCCAATTATGGAACGAGTCCGCAAACAAATCTGCAATTTACACAAACCAAAGTGTGTGAGCGGGATGTGAGCAGAGGGACAATTACAACACAATGGCACTCTTACTGTAAATAGTTATTGTTTATTTTGTCTTTAATTGTGCCATGTAGAACAGCCCTCCTCTCACATTTGACTCGTTTCTGTGATTATACTCATTTCCATTTGTGCAGAAGTCCTTTGTGGGATGAAAAAATTTCCATCCCTGTGATTCGTCTCTCTTTACTGATGCCGTCGTGCTTTCGCTTTGTTGTGGTTTTAATTAATCCCTGGTGTCTCTGATATCTTTACTTTAAGGTTATTTTAGACTTATCCTCCAGCCTCATTGTCCACTGTGCTCTAGTGTATATGTGTATGAACTCGCCTGAGTTTTTGGGAAAGACTCTTTATTCTATTGTCCTTTTTTTATTTTATTTATAAGAGTTATTAACGTTCTACATTTTCTATTATATTTGTTTCCTCATGTTTACGTCTCTTTTAGCCGTTAATTAAACAACCTGCTTTAGTTACTGTGCCTTTCAGGCCAATCTATGCAAATTTGCTATGTTCTCATTGGCTGCCCTGTAACTTCTTAACATTACTGGACAGAGCTGAATTGCTGTAGCCTGAAAAGGGTGGAGCTAAACTCCTGTAGATTGAAGTGGCAGCTCTAAACTGCTGTAGGCTGAGTAGGTGGGGCTAATCTTGTGTAAAAGCAAATGGGCAGGGCTAAAAAAAGTGACTGGTTGTGGCTCAACTCATGTGAGCTAAATGGGCGGGGCTGATCTGCTGTAGGCAGAATAGGTGGATTCCTGTACTGTAACTTCTGTATGGTGAATGGGTGTGGCTAAAATGCTGTATGCTGAATTGATGGAGCTACTCTAGTATAGGCTGAATGGGTGGAGCTAAACTGTTGTAGATTAAACAACACCTTTTTTGCAGCTAAACTTCTATACATGGACTGTAAACTAGATGCTACATAAATAAAACATATTATTATTATTATTATTATTATTATTATTATTATTAGCATTAGCATTAGCATTAGCATTAGTGGTAAAAGTCATATTAAAATGAATATTTTATTATCTGTGTAGTTATTTAGCTATAAAATTTACTGTATCTACACAATTATCAGAAGCAATAATAAAATCAACCATCAGCATGAGTTAACAGACTTAAATGTTCTTCATGTTGAACAAATTTAAATATCTGAATCAGATCAAATAGAATCAAACTGCATTTTCCCATCAAATCACAAAAAGGCAAACAGTCTGGCTCCACTGAGGGATTTCCTTTTGTTTGAAATGTTCTGAAGAAGAGATACCAAGAGAAATAAAGCAATTAACCGGCTCTAATTATTGCATTTTAAGGTTAATGGAAGCAGTTTACTTTTTAAACAATACATCAGTAATGAGTCTCTTTTTCTGCAAGAAACAAATTAATTTGCACAGTTGTGTTTGCTTTGGTACTGAACTGAACATCTGCTGGCGACGTTCTGCTGAAAGAGAGAGAAAAGGTGTGCAGAGCTTTTTTCTCTCCCCGAGGCGAAAGCAAACAGGTGTGGCACGTGTGCTCAGGTACGGAGAGAATGCAAATCATTAACGAACTGCACAGAGATAAAGCAATTATTACTGCACAATCTGGAAATAAACAGGAGGAGATACGCAGCCAGGGGACAAAACGCACTCAAACGGCTGCTAACTGTAACCAGCCATGCATGAGTTAGTGGCACAAAGTCAATAGTCACGAAGGCTCAGAATGACGGGAGACACTCATCAATATCAATAGTACAGTGTTACAGACTGTGCAGAAGACTTAGGGGGGGTTACTTTACAGTGCTTCTCCAGGCCCAGGTCAAGTGTGGAAGCTGTGGAAGGTCCCAGATCGTCAAATTCCTGTGTGTGTCATTTTCACTTCACTGTATTATATATGATGTATATGATATGTAATATTATATATTATATATGAGCATTTCTCAGGTCTGTGTGCAGAAAAAGTATGCAACAGCCCATACAATCAATCCACAGCTCAGTGCAGACCCTACATCAGTTCTTTTAGCCAAGAGGGGCCTACCTGCATACCTTAGGGAGTTGTTGTGGTTTAGTGGGGTAGATGTCAACCAAAGTTTACTGTCTCCTTAGAAAATAATGTTCTGGGAAAAACCTGAATATCCACCTCTAATAACACCACAGCGCAGTGATACCTGATGCATGTCAGGCTGGATTGTTCAGCTGCCAGATACCACAACACATATTTTACAAACTGAGAACCAGGGATGAGCGAGTACACCACTATCTGTATCTGTTCAACCATCTAAATTATCTGTATCTGTACTCAGAGTGGGTGTGGCCTAAACTGGAACTGGGCTTGGTTAACAGGAAGTGGGTGGGGCTTAAATCTGTACATTATTTTAAATCTGAAATTGATATGGATTGATCAGAAGTTGCTATATGTATTGTTTATTTGAAAACTATTTACAGAACAAGTATTTTTTATAAAACCTAAGGAGTACTGAAGAGAGCAATGTGAGCTACAGTGAAGCCAAGCACAGAGAGATCAGTCACTGTGTGTGTGTGTGTGTGTGTGTGTGTGTGTGTGTGTGTGTGTGTGTGTGTGTGCCAGAGTATCTGCAGAGTTGTGTCTGTGTAGGGAGGGGCGGGCGCTCTGTGTGACTGGCCAATCACAGATCATGAAGACAGTCAGTTACCCAATGAGGATTTTCCTTTAGCACAAGCATGGATATTGACGAGTTTTACTCGCATCGTGATCATACTCGTCAACAATGCTTTATCCATACCGGATACTCGCCTGAAATGAGTATCCGGTCAACCGTTCTGAGAACCATCCAACTGATTAGCATCTGGAGAAATGACCAATCGGGAATACAGTGTCAGAAAAGGTTACAGATAGAAACTCCCTATTGGTCAGTATGGAGGAATGTGCAAAAGTTTGTGGTCACCCCTTCAATTGAGTGCATTCAGCTACTAACACAGTTGCACACACAGCTTGTCCAGTCCCTGTAGTGAAGTACTGCTAATCCAATAGGACTAAACATTAACCTATTGGCACACCCCAGAACTGTGAACTGTTCTCTGCTCCATCCAATTCTTCTGAGATGAGTTAGTTGATTTGGGGATGAAGTGATGATCATGCAGTTGTGGTTGAATGCAATCAAATCCTCACAGCAATGGTCCAAAATCTAGCAGTAGCTTTCTCTGGACAGTAGAGGCAGGCACTCCATCAAAGCAATGATAAACTCTGTAAACAGCCTCGATTTCAGAACAAACAATGAATGGGCAGGTGTCCCAATATTTTTGTCCAGTGCAGTAGGAGCTTGCAGAATGATGCAGATGATGTTGGAACAGGTGCATTAGTGTATGTGTCACACTGATGCATTGGATTGTTCACTGTTTGAGTTGTAACATCCACAAATCGTCTTGAAAATAGCCCGGCGATAATGAGCTACTCCCCCAAACGAGCCCAGAACCGGTCCTGCAGACTCAAGTATTCTGCACAAGTGTGAAAACACCCTTAGCCAGCCATGAAATTTGCTTAAAACTATTTATCTCTGGAGTAAGTATGTCCTTGTCTGTAAAAACACTATATAATATTAAAATTATTATAAATAAACCAGGGGCTTTACTCGACTAATAAACCCACTAGTTGACACTCTGGGAAGTGCCTGAAATACAGCAGCAGCAGTAAACAGCCAGGAGGAGAGAACAGAAAGACGTTTTTCTACCAAACACAAAAGAACAAAGTGTTTTATTAGTGTGGAAGTGAAACAGGAGATAAAAGTTAGTAAAACATGCTGCAGCCTCCTGATGCAGAACTGTACACACTGTTTCAGGCTGTTGGAGAATATCTAATAGGTAGTCTGTCTGAGAATACAATATAAACTCTGTCTCATCACCAGAGGACAGAAAAGTCTATTTAATATCTCAGCATCTCCTGGACAATAAGAACAGATGAAAAGATGAAGGAGACATTAGCTTAATGGAGAATTAAAACACGTTGTTTGAGTTCATTCTGTTCAGTGTTTTTCTGCCTGAAATAAACCTTTTTGCCTTTTATGGGGAGCTCATGAATAATTTAATTAGCTTTGCTCTGATTGGGCAGCACGCTGATGCTGAAGTCGTCTAAGGGTCAGAAAGCATCAGCGTAACTCATCAGTGCAGAGCTGAGGAAACAGAATAATGATGGTTTGTGTGGTGCTGAGGAGACGTGTGAGAGGGACAGAGACTCCTGCTGGATTGTTCTTTTCTTATATTTTATGACACACATACTGCAGTGGTATAAGAAAACGAAACAACTCTGAAAACAAGATGATATTTGAGGCTAAACAGAGAGACAGGAGGAAGAAGATGTGCACAGTATGGAAGTGTCTGAGAGAGATCTGAGAATAGTGAAAAAAACAGGAGGAAGGCTGAGAAAGTGCAGATATGAGAGATAAGAGATTACATGGCATAGAAGAGAAGTTTCTGAGAGAGGATATGAGCAGTGGCGGTCCTAGCCCGATTGACACGTTTGGCAAACTACCCCCTCACCTACCCCCAACCCCTGGGAAACACCCTGGCGCAACCACTGCACACTCCCACCACCCCCACCCCCGCTGTCAATCTACCAACAGTTTGCGAGTAAACCTGACTCAGACATCCAGGATCCACCCACAGAACGAAAGAAATCATCGGAAAGTTCTAAGCAATGCCATGGTCCCAAGGGAGCTTCACACAACCTCTAGGGGGCAGGGCATGCCATCCTTGTGCCACCCCTGACGTTGTGCGCCCTGGGCGGCTGCCCATATCGCCCATATCAAAAACCGCCGCTGGATGTGAGTGAAGAGAACAGCTGTTATGCATTGATTGGATGGTGTTAAGAGGACGTTTGTCTGAACTGTAAAGGTGGAGGCTGGTGTTGGAGGTGGAGTCAGGACTGTGATGAAACACTCTAGAATTGTTTGACTTGGTTTTGTTTATGTAGGATTTGTGTTTGAATGAGGAGATGTACTGAACACTATTTATTCTACTATACCAACCTACACAGTTTAACAGTCTCTTTTAAGTCTCAGCTCAGCTGCTCAGGTGTTTCTGCTAAAAAGAACTCCCCAGTAAACGTACGTGTCTCTTGAGTTTGAATGCAGATCTCTATAAAGTCTTATATGTGCTCAGATTTGCTCATATACATCTCAGATTAAAAATCTCAGTAAGAACTCAACTGTTTCTCATCCGGGACTAAGAGATTTCTCAGATCTGCTGCTGAGAAAAAGACCTCAGTAAACTCCTTGAGATGTAGTACAAATCACAAGTCTCACATTGTGCTCAGGTATGTCTCATTTTACTAATGACAAGAATCTAAACAGAAACACTCTGTCTATCAATTCTTACTCTCTAAAGTCTTTTATATGCTCATTTTTGCTCAGATACATCTCAGATTAAAAATCTCAATAAGATCTCAACTGTTTCTCATCCAGCATTACCTCTTCTGAGATTTGCTAACCGATAAATCTGAGAAAAAAGACCTCTAATCTCATGTGTCTCCTTGAGCAGTAGTACAATTCTTATAGTCTCAATCGGAGCTCAACTGTTTCTCATCCAGGACTAAGACTGAATGACTAGTACAATGTTTAACTAAGCCAGAAGTATCACGTCTTCTTTTTCATTTTAGGCTATTTCTCCTAAAAGGTCCTGAGCCTTCAAAGAGCAACATGTGAGCAATACTGTATCTGCTCTGAACATGCTTAAGCACGCTGCAGAACTATTATATTCTAATTTATTGGCTTAAAATGATCGATTCTGACACAAACTGTTGCTTTTGCAAGACAAAGTTCAACAAATATCAAACTAAATGTTACACCAGCACTGTGACACGACCACATAAAAGCCAGAACTAGCTTCGGTAATTAAGGCTGAACAGTGGCTCACCTGGCCTAATGAGCATCCAAACAGGTAGTCTTTTCTCACAAAGCAAAAACAAAAGCTCAGAGAGAACAGGAGCACAGAATAAAGATTAAAGTTAAGGAAATGATAGATGTTTTAGCCTGTAGTCAGTGGAGTTAGAAGGGAAAACAGTGGGACATGAATATTCACACTCGGCTCTTTGTTGTCATCCATACGCAATTACACTGCTGGCTGTAACATTGGAGGCTGTTTATATGTTGATTTTTTTTAAATAAATAAAGTGCACACATATTTGCACATTAAGAAGTTTATTTGCATGGCCCAGTTCACATGTGTGGGGCATTAAAATGCATGTGTTTGCTGAAAGCAGCACCATTCTGTTTATGTTTTAGGCCTGAATGTGAGACTGAAGCTCAGAAGTGACTCATGATACAGATCTTATATGTCCAGATAAAACTAAACACCACTTTTATTCACGGTTTTCCCAAATCTACATGGTAGCTGCAGACATCTCAAGTCTCCCAAATGTTCCTGGAATCTCCCACAAGTTGGTAGTGACTCCCTGATGCCCAGAAATTACACACAATATCCCAGAATCAAGAGCACGCGAGCAAACTTCATCTGGAACCTATCAACCAGGCAGTCAGGTGCATGCATAGGAGCAGGGACGTCATGGCAGAGGCCGAGTGCCGTAAGACACGTCTGACATCAGACTACACAAAAGTGTAGCCTTGTGTGATGAGAGAAAGGAAGAGCTACAGTCTTGCTGTAATGTGTGTAATAGTGACGTTAGCATCGCTCATGCTGGGTTAAATGACTGCAAAAGACATTCAGCATAGATTGCCAGAGTTATATGAAAAGACTAAACTCCTTTAGTTTAGTACCCCAAGACACCCCGAATGTATTTGTCCCCAAAATTCAGGGGGCACACCCCTGAAATGGATTTTGTCATGTTGGGATGTCTGTAGTTCTTCGAGAATGGTTTATACTTCCGCTTTACCTCTTTGTTTACAGTGTTGTCTTGCTCTATCAGGAGCGATATGTCCTGAGGGGGTCACAACACCTATAAAAAGCTTAAAACGTTGCTGGAAAAATGAACACTAGGAAGTCAAGAAAACAGCAGAATATCAGATGCCAAAGGAGGATGACAATCCATAGTTTTCATGTGATGTCACGGTTTGAGTATCTGCCATTTTGTGGGTCAAGACAAAGAGATCGATAGTGCTTACAGCGTTAGTGTTAGTTTATGTTAGTTTTTAACAAATATAGTTCGTAAATAGAATGGAAAGTGAGAAAACGACACCCCGAAAGTCGTTCAGAGGTACCTTGATGGTCTCGATGTGGCATCAAAGTTGAGATATTTAGAGAAAGTTGGTCTCATAAACGACAAGGATTCGTACAAGTTGCACAAGCATCATTGGAAAAGAGATGTATTTGAGTGGCCGAACATTGCGTATCCGGACATCATCAACTACCTGGTAAATGGTGAGAGTGCTTACACTCTGAAAGATTTAAAAGCTTACGAGTCTCTGGATGCCTATAATCAATTTGTTTGTGGATGGGTGAAGGACGTTAGTAGCATAACCTTCGCGGACAAGTGCCTGTTGATTGCAAAGGTAAGCTAACGATCTACGGATCATTATGATTATAGAACTGTATAAATTACAGTGGTAAACCCGTGTTTAACTTATGTTTCGACTTTAGATAGTCTATTACATGCCGAATTGTATTACCTTATTGACTTAAAAGTCAAAATAAAGCTCAGTTATTAGGCTAATGAAGTTTCCATATGCATGAAAATATGCTTGTTTAAGAAATGATGGATATTGCCTTAAATACTTTTACATGATTTGAAACAGTTACTGGACACATTAAATTGGTTAACATGTTGAAAGCACTTACATTAGTTTTATGTGTATTATTATACTTTTTCGTTGTTACTGTATGGCTCTTGTTTACTATGGCTCTTACTCTGCATTACAAAAGAATGGCATCATTTGTATTCTTATATACATTGAAATATCATGACAAAAAAAACTACAAGACTGCATGCCACATATCATGCCACGTCAATGATTTCTGTTTGTTTTGCTGGATTTTTAAGGAAACAATAATAAAGATAAATGTATAAACAGCGACGATTATGAAAATATTCGGCTTACCTGACAAGAAATGATCTGAGCACACTTTAGCATTTTTAGAAGGCTGTTCTTTTCGACCAATATTTTCCAGCCATTTCCTACGACGCTCTTCTCTGACTTTTCTTGTTTGGTCTCCCTGTGTTAAACGCACAGTTGGAATGGTGAACCAGCTTTGTTTAAAGTCCAGATCAGATCTATTTTTACAACCATGAACCCAACATACATGAACCATTGTCAGGCTTGCAAGTAAATAAAATAAATTTTCAAATGTGTAGCATGTCACGCCTCGTCACGCTCCGTTGTTTACCTTGTTTGACCCAGAAGATGGTGGACGGAAGTGAAAAAGCTCGCACCCGGCTAAAAGACAGGAACTATCTATAAGAGAGAATGGCTAGCAGCGCTAAACTTTTAAAATCCTTCTCATGCTATTCATATTTGTTCCATTTTGTGGACCAAAACAAAGAACTTTGTCTCAGACATGACCAAGTATCTAAAAAGAAAAGATAAAAAACTAGCATACCTTGTTTGCTATGAAGAATGAACAAAACATTACATAGCTAGCATTAGCTAGCAACCTAGCTTACAGAAGCTGATGTTATTAGCTAAGCACTCTTCCTATACAACACTTAACATTTAACATGTATTAGCAATTCATTTCTTCTCTGTTGTAGTGTTTTGACAATCTTTTGTAAAGTAAGGTGTAACTCGTGTGAAAGAGGACAGAGAGTATAATGTATTACATATTAAAATATTTTTTTTCTTTTGGTGCTTGAACACAAATTATTATTAATTATTAATAAATATTGACAAATTATGATTTATACTTTATTAATAATCAATAGTTACTATTAATAATATACTAATAATAACTATTAAACATTATTATGAATAAAAATGAATATTAATCATTAATAAAATATTAATACATTATTACATATTATTTATAAATAATAAACTGTTAAAAGCATGTAGCATAAAATTATCACCCAATCCTTTTCAGTCAACTTCACTTCAGCTCATTATCACCAATGTTACACTTATGTTTGGACTGTATGGTCAATAGACCTCATTTACATTTAATTATACCTCATTTTTGAGTTAAAAAAAGCAGAAATTCAGAATTATTTTAATAATAGTTACACTTAGAGGCATGTAAATAGATGGCTTATCACAGACTGGTAGACACATGCACACAGACACACACTCAAATGTAAATATTAATGAATTTTAATATGAAACCGCTGATATTAAAATACGTCTGACGTGACACAGACAGAACAAACGCTCAACACGTTAATAACTTACAGGTGAAAACGGACTGCGGGCAAATTGCAGTCCAGACTCCATTTGAGGGAGTGACACCGGCGACGGCCAATCACACGTTAGCAAGAAACGGCAGAGCCAATCGATGAGCTTGTGGCAGCCTAAAGGGAAACCGGCTTGTATTTCAGCTGGATCTTCATTTAATATAGTGTAACATCTCACTTAAGCGAACCAAATGGAATAGAGGGAGGGCGAGACTAGTTTGAGAACGAAACACTTCTCGAGTACAACAAAATCCCAGAGATTTGTGAAATTCCGCCCTAACAAGTTTTTTACGTCTCAAAAAGAGGACGTGTCCGGGTAAATGAGGACGTCTGGTCACCCACCAATCATCTTCAACCATATATTATATAACTTTATCTGTTACACTGTTCTGTTCATCATGACATTGTGAGATATCTGTCATGTTCCTGTAACATTATAGTGAAATAGAAGCAAAAACTGGAGACTGAAATATTTTTAGCAACAAAGCCTGTTAGCGGACTAGCCGTTGTCAACAACGTCAAAGCAGATAAACATATAACAGGAAGTTTCCTTGTACAGGAAAACTGTGGATAAAGAAATGTGCATCAATACATACATTTACACTCACTGTCCACTTTATTAGGTACACAGACCTTTATCTACACTCATTGTTCATTCTAGCTCCACTGAGCGTACAGGTGGATGTACACATCTGTTTCTCTGTATGCTTTGTTTTTCGGTAATCAGGACCAGCACAGAGCAGGAGGGTCATTCTCATTAAAAACACAGTTACTGTGTCTGACTTTACATCTACGAGGTGGACCAGCAAGGTAGGTGTGTCTGATAGAGGACAGTGAGTGGACACAGTGTTTAACATCTCCAGCAGCTCTGCCCTGTCTCTGCAAATAAATGGGTGGCAGCTCTGGGCTTGAGATGGGACGACTTTATGACCGGAAGGTCGCTGGTTTGAGCAAGGACGTTAGCCGATGAGCGTGCGCTTTCGCTTTCACTGAGTCAGTGTCACTGAGAAAGATACACCTGCTCTGTCGGGGGTCCTGACCACTGAAGCACAAGGAGAACAAAGAATACAGAGAAACAGATGGACTACAAACTGCACCTCGCACACGGTCAGTGGAGTAGATACTCATTAATCTTACGGCTGATTGGTGTATATATGCTGGCTGATGGGCTGCAGTGTGAATTTGCTGAAGTATTCCTTCAAGTGAAAGTGCAGCGTAATCAAACACAAAGCTTTCTGCATCTCCCGATTCCCTCAGGTGAGACAGGTAGTGCTTCCCTCAGGTAACCTGTCTGTACGTCTCTGCGTCTGGCTGACAGGAGAACACACAAACTGAAAGCCGGAGTGATTGAGTTGGCCACTCAGCACGTCAAATCGAACTTGCATCAGTTGAAAGACTCGGAAAACCTCAGACAGCAAGACGCCCTCAAAGCCGCGTTTGATTGCCAGCGTGTAGAGCGAGCGAGGAAACAGACGTCGCCTTTCATAGCCAAGTATCAACACACACACACACACACACACACACACACACACGCTCAGCCAGTCCTGACATGAAACCCACCAACAAAACTCCCATCACTGCCACTCACTCGCACATCAGTGAAGTTCTCATCAAAACTCAATCAGGCTCTGCATACAAACCACACCATGAGAAACATCTGAGAGACCGGAGTCCAGATCCAGCGGAGTGTCTTAAAGAATAACATCTTCTTAGAGATGCTCTTTTTACCCTCGACTTCAAACATAAAGAGCTCTTTTAAGTTGTTGTTCTTTGGGTGGAGCAGTCCTGGAAATCCGCTCTTGTGACTGCAGGTTTGATACCTGTTTTTAATATGTCCACGTAAAAAGCACTATATAAATACATTTTGATTGATTGATTGATTGATTGATACCCTGGCAGGACGTGACTGAATAAGACACCTATCCAGCTTTATGTTTTTTATTTTATACATTATTCTGAACCCAATTTTAATCAAAATTCACTAGGACCCTAATGTCCCTGACTCTCAGAGGGTGAAGTCATTCCTCTGAAGCGAAGTCAGCCACCACCTCTTTTCCAACTGGACAGTCAGCGTGCTCGGAGGAAAGCGCAGCTCTGATACATCAGCTAACAGACACCTGACCCAGCGGACATTACTTAGTAGTGATGGAGAGAGCACCGTCTACCCTCCTGGAGAGAGCACGGCTTTTCTCAGTGCTCCGGCTGCTGATGGTGAAGTAACATGACCCGGATTCAAACTCACAGTCGAGAACTGAGCCACTTGAGCAACGGTTCCAGGAAAGTTAACAGAAAGAACGTTCTGAAAATGTGATGTCATCATGATTTTCATTTCAGCAGTTCTGGGACGTTTCTCACAGAATGTTCCCAGTTACACATTAAGGCAACTTTAGAATCAACGAGATGTTTTTATTGGTTCTGAGCTGATTTGAGCAGGAGAGAGGGAGGAGTCAGCAGTTTGAGCTGGAGGACATTCTAATGACATTTTAAGTCTTTTAATGTTGATATTGTTTGTTAATTACTGATGCTGTTAATAATCTGAGATTCTAAGTTTCTGAGTTATAAGTCAAACTGATCAACATTACAACAACAAACACTCGAAATGTCACTTTATATGTAATGAATATAAAACATATAATTTACTTTTTAATGAAATTATAAACAATAAACTTTTTCAGGATTTTTAAATAATAAATTCTGATCTCTAACTGCATCTTTACAGACTTAATTAATTACATAAGTATTTTTAATTAATACAATAAATAAATGACTCATAACTATGGAATATCTCGATTTATAGCGATATGTCACTTTATGTGTAATGAATATAAAATATATGATTTTATCAGTTTACTGATGCACTTTTTAGATGTACAGGTATTTTCTTAAATACAGAACTTTAATCAGATTAAAATGTAACATTTCATGTAGGTAAACTACTTTGAGCCTTTGAGGCATATAATATTATATATTTATATTATATAAAATTATATACATAATTTCAAGGCTACAAGTTAAGTTTACACACAAATATAAATAAATTATAATAATAAATTAATAATAATAATAATAATAATAATAATAATAATTATTATTATTATTATTATTATTATTATTATTATTATTATTATTATTATTATTATTCATACTTCTGCCATGTATGTAATCAGTCCTGTAGTTTTAGTGACTCTTCACTGAGCATACAAACTTTAGACCTCATTAATCAATATCTTTGTCTAATAAATAATCTAATATTTGTTCTTCAGGATCAGATTAATAATGTTTTTCAAACACAGAACTGTTTGCAGCTCTGAAGAATTCTGTTGTCCTTGTACATTGAGCAAATTCTAAAGAAAGAAACATTTAATTTTTATTATTTATTATGTAATAATGTTTAGTTCTAGCAGTAAATCTCCAGTCACTCATCTCAGTTGAAGAAAAAGAGGAAAACTTTTTGAGAATGTTGATTAATTTCTTGCAGTTTGTCAACAATAAACTTTGGAAGCGTCTTTGTTGGCTGATTGAATGCATTTGAGATAAGAAAGAGACTTAAGACCAAACTATTCCTTTAAGGCTCAGACTCACTGTATCTCAGTCATTCATGCTAATGTGAGAAGTGTTTGATTGGCCGTGTGATTCTGGTTTGATTTCCTGTGTTGTTCTTCAGTTTCGTGTCTAAGCATCACTCAGGAGGATGAACAGCGTCTTGAGAACGAGCTGAAGTAAAGGGCCAGTAACTCTTTAATACAAGACAAATAACGGACAGAATGAACTCAGGTGGTCTCAGCGAACAGAAGAGCTTCAGTAATGATAATGACTTTGAAAGGCATCATCTGACCTGCATTATCTTTTCTTACTCAGGAACTGGTGGATGGAGAACGGCTTCTTTCTCGTTTCTTCTGTCCTAAACTCCTTTCCCCTCCTCTCCTTCATTTCTCATCTCATTAACTCCCAATTAATTCAATTCTATTAGTTATTCTTTATATTATTTTGTACTTTTTTCATTTTTACTTGACTGTAAATATGAGTTTGCCTGTTTATCTTTTTATGTTTGTTTATTATCTTAATTTCTTTTGATTTTCCACTTAATTATTGAATCTTAACTCCATTGATCTTGACTGATTTTATCATCAGTGTTCATGGGGTTCTCTGAGTTTAACCTGATTAAATTCCATTTTAATGTAGATGTAAACACTTGACTGCATTAACAATGCAATACTCAATGGGGTGGCACAGTGGCTTGGTGGTTGGCATGTTCAGCTCTCAGCACTGAGGTTTTGGGTTTGAGTTTCCATCTGGGTGGAGTTTCTCATGTCTGCAGAGTTTTGTCCCACAGTTCATAAATAAGGAGCTCCAATCCAGTTGGTTACTGTACATTGATGTGATGCAAATGTCTGCACAGCCATGGACTGGCACACCTGGCTACAGTGTCCTGCCAGGTGCCCAATGAAGGGATATGTGGACTCACCATGACCCTGATCATGATTAAGTGGTATGATTAACTGATATGATTGATGGATGGTTAACATCAATGTATTTCTGAGTGAAAATAAAGTTTGGCTGGTTGATTGATTAGTTAGTTGACTGATTGATTGACTGATTAGTTGGTTGATTGATTGGTTAGTGGATTGATTGACTGACTGGTTGGTTGGTTGATTGGTTGGTTGGTTGGTTGACTGATTGATTGGTTGATTGATTAATTGACTGGTTGATTGATTGATTGATTGACTGGTTGGTTGGTTGATTGACTGGTTGGTTGGTTGGTTGACTGATTGATTGATTAATTGATCAGTTAGTTGACTCATTGATTGACTGATTGGTTGGTTGGTTGATTGACTGATTGATTGATTGGTTGGTTGGTTGATTGATTGGTTAGTTGATTGACTGATTGATTGATTGGTTGGTTGGTTGATTGATTGGTTAGTTGATTATTTGGTTGATTGATTGATTAGTTAGTTGACTGATTGATTGACTGATTAGTTGGTTGATTGGTTGGTTGATTAATTGATTGGTTAGTGGATTGATTGACTGACTGGTTGATTGATTGATTGGTTGGTTGGTTGGTTGACTGATTGATTGATTGATTGGTTGATTGATTAATTGACTGGTTGGTTGGTTGATTGACTGGTTGGTTGGTTGACTGATTGATTGGTTGATTAATTGATCAGTTAGTTGACTCATTGATTGACTGATTGGTTGGTTGGTTGATTAATTTATTATTTAGTTGACTGACTGATTGACTGATTGATTGGTTGGTTGATTGATTGATTGATTGGTTGATTGGTTGGTTGATTTATTGATTGACTGATTTACAGAACACCTACACACTGCTTGTTTTGTATGTAATCAGTTCTGTAATTTAGGTGATTCTTCACAAAGTAAAGAGTATTTTATAAACTTCGGGCCTCATTCATCAATATCTTAATGAGAATTTTCTAAAATGTGCTCTTTAGGATCAGATTTGTGATGTTTTTAAATTGCAGAACTGTTCATGGCTCTGATGGAGCCCATCAACGTTTGGTGAATAAGGCTCGTTCTTATCCATGTCTCTGTGTGTCTTAAGATCTTTGGTACGTTTCTTTCTTCTGAAAGCTTTCGGGAGTCTGATTCGGTCAGTTCAGCCTCTCCATCAACTCGGACGTTTGTTCCGTGTCTGGACTTTGTGGGATCTTCTTTTTCGCTGCAGTCGTGTTTCTGCGGGACCTATTAGCGCCGACACAGCCGCCTCGCTAACTCTCTGGAAATGAAGTGTGTCAAAGTCACTTTTGTTTCTGCCTCTTTCTTTTCTCCTCGCCTTAATGCAGAACAATCTCTCTCTCCATCTCTCTCTCGCTCCTCCATCACTTTTCTGCAGCCAAATCCAATGTTTCTGCTTGTTATTTTGTGTTGTTTTTTATAAACGCCTTTTCTCCTCTCGGTCCTCTTCCTTGTTTGTTTTATCAGTTTGTCAGGCTCCTGCCATCCATCTTCATGAGACGTTTTTTGAGCTTTTTGCTCCCTTTGTTGCTCCGTTTCTTGTTTTTGATACCCATCGTTTGGCAGCGCAGCTTTTCGTTATCAGGAGATTGGAGTTGGACGGCTGACTGATCTGCCTGATAAGGCCTTTCCTCCTCTAAAGTGACAAGCCATCTCTCTCTCTTCTCCTCCATTCCGCTTCTTCTCTCCTTTCTTCTCCTTTGTCTTCATTATCTTATTCACTCCTCTCATTTGTTGCCCTTCTCTCCATTGTTTTCCCCTCTGCTCCTCTATCCTCAGTGCCCTTTTCTCCTGTCGTCTCTTCTTCTCTCCTTTCTTATTTCCATTCATTTTTTGTTCCTCTTCTCTTACTTCTCCTCTAATCTTGCCTTTTCTTAACTCCTCTCTTCCTTTTTATGCTCCACTTGTCCTCTTTTTTCCTTTCTGTTCTTTATCCTTTCCTCTGTTCTCCACTCCACTCCTTTCTTCTCATCTTATCTGCTTTCTTCTTGTTCTTTCTTCTCCTCTGTTCTCCATTCTTATCCTCTTATGCTATTTCTCCCACTTAATTTTCTCTCCTCTAATCTCTTCTTTTCTCAACTACTCCCTTCTTTTTTCTGCTCCTCTTGTTTACTCGTTGTTGCTGTTCTTTCTTTTCTTCTGTTCTCTGCTCCACTCCTTTCCTCTCATCTTCTCAGTGTTCTCATTTCTGCTCATTGGTTCTTCTCCATTCTTTTTATTTTTCATACATTCTCTACATTCCACACTTTTTCTTTTTTCTGCTCATTCTTCTCTCATTTTTTCTCATTCCTGTCCTTCTCTTTCAGCTTCCTCTGTTTTCCAATCCACATCATTCTTCTCATCTTCTCGTCTCATCTCCTTATTTCTCAGTATCTTTCCTACATTCTCCTGCGTTGCTTACTCTTCTCGTTTTTCTTTCATGTTCTCTGCTCCTCCATCCTTCTGTTTTTCTTTCGTCTGTTCTACTGCCCTTTTCCATCCTCATCACCTCTCTTCTCCTTTAAGCTCCTCTCTTCTCATAGAGAAGCTTTTTCTCGGCTGGGTGGACGGTTGTGTTCTGCTGAAGATCTGCAGCATTTAATCTCACCTGATTTCTGCTCTTCAAGGCTCTTTTTTTCTCTGTTCTCCTCTCCTCTCCTTATTTCTCCTCTCTTCTCAACTCCTCGTCTCATTCCCTATGGTCAGACTGCTCTTAGAGGTCCTGTAGTGGTCAGAAGTAAGCTGATGGACAGACTCTGATGGTGGTTACAGTAGAAAAACGTTATTTTAGTGATGACACACCTGACTCTCCTTTCTCACAAGCCTTGACTTGTCTCGCCTCTTGTCCTCTTCTTATTTCTTCTCTTTTTCAATAATCACTCATCTCTTCTCGCATGTTCTCTTCCATTGCTTAATTTTCTCACATTTTCTTCTCTTTTCTTCTCTTGTCTGTTTTTGTGATCTCATTTCTTCTTTTTCTCTTTTTCTGTTCTCTCTTCTCTATTTTTATCTTATTTTAATCTCTTTCCACATTTTCTGACCACTTTGTTTCTTTTCTCATTTCCTCTTCTCCATTTCTTCTCACACTCTATCTTCTCATTTCTTTAATCATTTTCTCATCTCATCCCTTTTCTTATTTTGCCTATTTTGTCTTCTCATCTCTTCTCCTATTGTCTCTTTTCATCTCTTCATTTGCACTGTTGTCTACTTTTTATCTCACCCTATCCTCCGCTTTCATCTTCTGTCCTCCTCTCAATTATTTTTTCTGCTTCTCACCTTTCATCTCATTTCTCATTTCTCAGCCTGTCCTCATTCTCCCTGAGCCGGACGGTGCCTGAAGGCCATGCTGTGTTGATGTTTGGATTTTGCTGTATTATAGATTGTAGATGTCTTCCCAGCTGATCAAACCCCTGAGGAATAAACAGAGAATGTCTACAGGTTAGAGATCTCCTCGCTGGTCATCTACTGTCATTATCTCAGCTCATCTTTCTTCTGCTGTCATTTTCTCTTCTCTTCTGTCATTGTCTCATCTGATCTCTCCTCTCCTTTGTTGTGATTGTCTGTTCTCTGTTGTCATTTACTTTTCTTCCATTTATTTCCAATGTCTCGTCTCTTCCATGTTGTCATTGTTTTGTCTCGTCTCTTCTTTTCTGTATTACCAATATCATATATTCTGCCTCTCACTGTCTCATCTGTTCCCTCCTGTCTTCAATTCTGATTTACTTTCTATCAATGTCTCATCTCGCTCATCTCTTCTCTATTGTCATTGTCTTTTTCTCATATCTTACCTTTATAGAAATTGTCTCATCTGTTGTACATCATCACTGTCTTGTCTCTTCTGTTTCTCATCATTGTTGTCTCTTCACTCCTGTCATCATCTTATCTCATCTCATCTATTGTCATTTTCTTCTGTCAATGTCTCATCTCATCTCTATTGTGATTGTCCTTTGTCTTGTTTATTGTTGTCTCATCTCTTTTCTCTCTTGACATTGTCTCCTCTCTATTGTGATTGTCTCTTGTCTCATCTATTGTCAATGTCTTATCTCTTCTTTATTGTTATCTCAACTATTTTCAACATTGTCATTGTCTCATTTAATCTCTATTGTGATTGTCCCTTGTCTTGTCTATTGTTGTCTCACCTCTTTTCTCTTTTGACACTGTCTCTTCTTTATTGTGATCATCTCATATCTCATCTATCGCCATTGTCTAATTTAACCTCTACTGTAATCGTCTCATCTCATCTCGACTGTGATTGTCTCTATTGTCATTGTCCTATTTCTTCTCTATTGCTGTTGTCTCATTTCTTTTCTCAATTGACATTGTCTCATTGTGACTGTCTCTTGTCTGGTCCATTGTGGCTGTCTTGTCTCTTCTTTTCTCTATTGAGATTGTCTCATCGTCTCTCGTCTCCTGTCAGTGTCTGGTATCTTCTCTTTGTGGTAAGTGTAGAAGCTCGTGGACAGGCCGCTGTAAGTAGAAAGTTTAGTGAAGTTTGGTGATGACTCAGTTATGTTTGGTAACTCGTGTTATAGAGCTTTGTGTTTTGTGGATTTGAGGATTTGCTCGAGTCTGAATCTGCAGATATATTTTTTTCCCACCTGATCTTTGCCCTCGGGTATCAACACTGCACAGGTTAAAGCTGTATCTCTTCTCATTTCTCCTCTCCTCCCCCACCCTCTTCCTCTTCTTCTCTTCTGTTGGTTTTGGGTTTTATTTCTGATCTTTCTCCCAAGACAGTGAGCACAGTTTAAATGTGATGCTGGACTGAAGGGTCATCAGTGTAGAATCAGTGCTGACAGTATCTACCAAAGACCAACACTAATCCAATATGTTCAATCGCATTATGTTCCTCAGTGAAAAGATCCCTCAGCTGTAGCTTACAGTGTAAACAGGCCTATCTGCTCATACTGAAGAAAAACTATCTCAGCATCTCAATACAGCGCTCAGAAAGCAATCACTAATGGAGCACAAAGGTGAAGGACATACGTGACTGAATGCTCTAAAAAAACAGAGGGTTCCTCAAGGGTTCTTCAAAGAGTGAAAGCAGTACTGATATACAGAACCACGACATCTCAAAAAACCTGAGGATCATTTAGAAAACATTTATTTCATACACAGATGCACACACATACATGCACACCCACACATTCCACCTAACCCCAGTCTGTAATTACTTCTTTTTATTATTATTGACCTTTTAATTTTATACTTATTTACTTTTTGTTTGTTCTCTCACTTTGCATTGGTTTTCAGTTTTTGTTTATATTATAAATTTAAAAAAATAATAAAGGTGTCCTCCAAAGTGGGGTGGTGGTGGTGGTGGTGGGCCAAAAAAAATTAAAAAAAAATTTTCAAGCGTACATATTTATTATTATTATTATTATTATTATTATTATTATTAACATTATTATTATTATTATTGACATTACCATTTTATTTTTGAGTGTGGCTTTATATATGCATCCTATATACATATACATAGTGCATATGTTTACAACCCATAAAATATCAAAGCCAGTGTTATTTAACATTCCCTTTATAATTTGCTAAAGAACCTTACAGAAAGATAGATTCAACTTTACCCTCAATCTACCCTAACTGTGACCCTTCTAACCTTACATTTACCCTAATCTAAACCTAGTGACCATAACTTTCGTCCAATCTCTACTTACCAATACTGACCATAACCCATCCCTACTTTAACCATAACCATACTAACAATTACCCAACTCTCACCCTACAGTCACCTAAAAGTTACTCTACCAAAACAGTGCTAACATGACAATAATCTATAATCAATAAAAAAATTCAAATAAATAAAAAATCAATGGCTCTACTAACCATATGGTAACCTAACCATAACGCTACTAAACCTATCATAAGTCAAACACTACAGTAACCTTAACCATAACCCTACTAATCCTACACAAATTCTAACTGTAACCCTACTAACTCAACCCATCTCTATTGTAACCATAAATCTACTAACCCTACAATACAGTAACCTTAACCATAACCATACTAACCCAACCCATCCTATGTAACCATAACTATACTATGTAACCATAACTATACTACTTACCCAACTCTAACCCTACAGTCACCTAAAAGTTACTCTATTAACTCTAACCCAATGCTAACACTACAGTAACCTTAACTATAATCCTACTAACCCTACACAAACTCTAACTGTAACCCTACTGACCCAACCCATCCCTACTATAACCATAACCCTACTAATCCTACACTACAGTAATCTTAACCATAACTCTTCTAATCCTAATTTAACTCTAACACTACAGTAACTATAACCCCACTAACCCCACAGCAACCTAACTGTAACCTTACTCACCCTAAACATAACCCGCTCCTAACATTACCTCACCCTAATCCTACTAACCATAATTATGACTGTACTAACCTTTACCATTATCATAACTAACCTTAACCATAACCCCAGTAACCCAAACTGTAAACCTTTCTTTACATTCAAATGTAATGATTTGTGAATTGCCGCCCCCGTGAATAAGGTCCTCACAGTGTGACATAAACATGGTACACACACACGGTTCTTACACTGGATGCTCTGTAGGAAGCCGAGCTCTTCTGCAAGTCAATAGAGCGACTATTTTCTCAACAACAAACTACACGGAAATTGGATTCAGAAGTGCGAGCGCTCTGAAGAAGCATTTCTTATGGAACCAGGTCGACGTGATAAGGGATTCATATAAGTATGATTGATTTGGAAAATAAATAATTTCACCGCTGCGGCTGGTATTGGCGGAGCTGATATTAAAATTGAAAGTAGGATGGGGAGAGGACAGGAGGACAGGAGGAAAGAAAGAAAGGAGGAGAGAGACAGAGAGAGAAGAGGGAGGTCACAGAGTGGCCGGCACTCATCCAGCATCCTAAACAGCGAGTGACCTTGAGGGACAGGCGTAAACACCACCATCCAGACAGAGAGGGGTAAACCAAGGGCAGGTGGAGAAACTGACCCACAAAATAAAAGACAGAGCTCAGCATCAACACAAAGTCCTCATTAACCTACACCTAAACAGGGCAACACATGAACACAGCACACACGCTACACATTCACTGTGCACTGACATTTAAATATCTGCTCACTTTATTTATAATTCATATTTACAGCTTTATTCCTCACAATTAACCTGGCTGATTAGGTTACTGTACCTTTAAGACTGAACACTCAAACACTCCTTATAACTTCAGTGGAAATTAGCTGCTGTATGCCGAATGCGTGGAGCTACAATGCTGTGGGCTGAGTGGGTGGAGCTACATTGCTGTAGGCTTAATGGGTGGAGCTCTCATGTTTAAATGGCATCTACAGGACTAATGAAGGACAGTTACCATTACACACACACACACACACACACAGTGAGAAGCAGAAACTAAAAAGACCTAAAACATCATCAGATGTTCACACAAGTCCTAAAAGTAGATAAAGAGAACCCAGTTAAACTAATGAGACATAAGACTTGCTCATTTATTTATTGAGGAAAATGATCCAATATGTCATATTTGTGAGAGACAAAAGTGTGTGAACCTCTAGGATTAGCAGTTAATCTGAAAGTGAAATTAGAGTCAGGTAAAAAGATAGGTAGGTAGGTAGGTATGTTGGTAGGTAAATAGATAGATAGATAGATAGATAGATAGATAGATAGATAGATAGATAGATAGATAGATAGATAGATAGATAGATAGATAGA
>BRDA01020668.1:732-22172 GCA_036984385.1 Crenuchus spilurus
TGAGACAGAGGAGAATGTGTCTGAGACAGAGGAGACTCTGTCTGAGACAGAGGAGACTCTGTCTGAGACAGCTGAGAATGTGTTTGAGACAGAGGAGGATGTGTGTGAGACAGAGGAGAATGTGTCAGAGAGGAGAATGTGTCTGTGACAGAGGAGAATGTGTGTGAGACAGAGGAGACTGTGTGTGAGACAGAGGAGACTGTGTGTGAGACAGAGGAGACTGTGTCTGTGACAGAGGAGACTGTGTGACACAGAGGAGAATGTGTGTGAGACAGAGGAGAATGTGTTTGAGACAGAGGAGAATGTGTTTGAGACAGAGGAGACTCTGTCTGAGACAGAGGAGACTGTGTGAGACAGCTGAGAATGTGTTTGAGACAGAGGAGAATGTGTGTGAGACAGAGGAGGATGTGTCTGAGACAGAGGAGAATGTGTCTGTGACAGAGGAGACTGTGTGTGAGAAAGAGGAGACTGTGTCTGTGACAGAGGAGACTGTGTGTGAGACAGAGGAGAATGTGTGTGAGACAGAGGAGACTGTGTGTGAGACAGAGGAGAATGTGTGTGAGACAGAGGAGAATGTGTCTGAGACAGCTGAGAATGTGTTTGAGACAGAGGAGTACAGTATGTGTCTGAGATAGAAAAGACTGTGTCTGAGACAGGGGATGATATGTTTGAGACAGTGGAGACTGTGTCTGAGACAAAGGACAGTGTGTCTTAGACAGAGGAGAATGTGTTGACCCTCCTTTTGTCTCTCAACCTTCAGCAAACACACAACCTTCCAGAAATTGAAAGTTATGGTCCGTCTCCTCACTTGGACTTAGTGCTGATAATATCATCAAAATAGTTTTAGATGCCACCAGATACACTGTCAGCCATGTCCAAGACATAAAATCAGCATCTAAGCTCTTCATAACCCAAACAATACCTGTTACTACTCTTGATAAGAGAAATGGATTTTTTTCATTTCACATATTATATGTACTTAAAAATAATATAGAGCCATTAAAAGACCAAAAAGATCTTTATTTCTAATTTTAAGTCAGTCAATGAAATTTTATGGTGGTCTGCAAATTTCTCCATAGTCACATGACAGGGGTTCTGGATGTATTGGGGGGGGGATTTACAAGGCTATTTAAGTAGCCAACAAGCCACCATAATGTATGTGACAAAGTTGGGTAAAAATGTTCATTATAATCCTTTTTCTGAGGTTTTGAATTGCTGGAGTCAAATTGACCTCAAGGATAAACAATGTTAGTAAATTTGAAGGTAATAGGAGGTTCAAAGAAGTTCAGTTATGAAAAATGCTCCTTTGTCCTTGAAAAGCACATTAAGAGAACCTTTAAGTGTGTATAAGTATGATCTTGAGTACATTTAGTGTACATTTCTAGATTAAACGGTACCTGTGCAGTACGTTTGAAGCATTATAGCTAAATTAATTCAAACAATTTTTGAACAATAAGTGTATCTTGGAGATGTTTGTGCTACGGGGTCACGACCCTTAGCTGTCTTCTGATTGAACTATTCCATTGGTTGGGACACAAAGCCAGCTCATAGGGTGTGCCCCCTCGGGCCTACGTGGCAACAGGAGGGCCCGTCTGAATGCTTTGGGAAGTCATTCTCCTTCACTGGACCAATAATTCATGTTTGCAGACAACTGTCATAGTGCATTGTTCACCACAAGAGACAGTACAATGGACCAGAAGGCATCGGGTTGCACATGAATCATGTTTGTCATGCACATCATTGAATGGTACTAATTCTTTAATCATCACCTGCGTTCAGTACAGACATCTTTTGGATTTTGGACTCCTAAGGATCAAACATGAATGGACAATGTTCCACAATTTTGCCGTTAGGAAATGACTAGAAAGATGCGATCGCATGCAGCCCTGTTCCTAAGGACCTCACCTGTGACCTTTGTTGACCTCACAGGTTAAGGGTCTCAGGGACAGAGGGGCACACTGGGAAAATCACACATGACTACAAAACACGTTTCTTCTTAAAGACCTCCACACGAATCCATCTTGACACTGCTTTATGTCACCTACACTTCTGTTCTCAAATTGTCAGTACTGCTGGTGTAATATGCTGTGCTCATGACTGTTTGACTCAGAATACTGGATTCATGATTAGATTTTTTCAGGATTATCTGAAAAAGAATGCATTTTAACAAAATATATTTTATGCCCCATCAAAAAAAATGTGTTGATTAAATACAGTAAATATGCCTGTGTTAAATCAACACTATTAGAGTTAAATTAACACTGAGGGTGTCAAAATGTAACACTCCCAGTGTTAATTTAACTCTAGTAGTGTTGATTTAACAATGACAGATTTACTGTGTAGATCACAACGTCTGATGGTCAAAGAATGCAGTTGCATTAGATGGCATAATGAACAGAATACATGTGATATGTCCTCCATTCAGATCATCACATTTTTGTATTGTGTCAGGATACACTGTTGCAGCCCTGCTGTTATTTTGGAGTGTACCATGCCATAGCTTTCGTTAAGGGCTTTATATGGTGAGGAAATGGTTTTACATTGAATGTATGAACTAATTCTTTGCACACACAGTTATATTGATAGGTGTTAAACTTTCTTGTACCTTTCAATATTTTGTATGTGCCTTTGATTGTTGTCTCAAGCACGGCTGAAAATATTGTATGCTTGTATTGTAACAGAAAAGATTACTTATGAGGTATGTTCTCATTTCCCCGGTGCAGAAATCTTGCCTGATCCAAATACTTGACCACACCTGAAACAGAAAAAAAAGCTTTTGCTGCATTGCCCTGCACAAATTAGGAGGGGTGCAGGTTTCATGCACAAAGCTGCCGAGGCATTAGTCCACAACTTCATGCACAAGGCTGAAAAAATTGCAGCTTTGGATTATGTTTGCAGCAAACCATGTTGTGTCAGTCATAATAAAAACCATGGGGTGTCGATGGATTTTTTTTTAGCGCAATATGGTCATGCCGTCGCAGAGGCTGTAAGAGGCATATCGCCCCTCGCCTGACTCTAGCACCGGCTTTATGAAAAACCCTGCTCTGCTTTAAGCTGCTTTAGCTCTGGAAATCACGGCTGCATTCGCTGACTTTCTGGGACAAAGCGGATGAACGTTTTCCCATGAAATAACCAGTGACATCTCATTTAGCAGAGACAGCCATGATATAAAAGTGACCTTATAGCAATCCATAGGAGTAGACTAGATGTGCCAGAATAAATACCACAAACAGGGAAATGTAATGTCCTTTGCCCCATCACAAGGTGATGTGAGGACATGCCAAAATGGAGTACCTGCACGATGCTGCTGAGGGGTGCCATGTTCTTGAAAGACTGAAGCATATAACAAAACATTTCCCTGAAATGGAAACGCAAAAAAATACTTTATTTCAAATCATTTACACAATTCCATATTACATTTTCATATGTCCTGGCCTTTAAAGTTTAAAACATTTGCCTCAGAAAGCAAAGATCAAGGTTCTAGTAGGTCAAGAGCAAACCTGATTTCATATGCTATCTACTTATAAATGTAGAATGTGGCCTAATATTATTACATTAGGTCAAATTGACAAGGAAAAAGAGAACAGCGCCCTCTGTCGGTAGACAGCTGCTATGGCCAACACAGTGACTGAGACCCTTTTCAGAATCTTTTCCACTGGAAACCATCTTAAGACGCTGTCACAGTGATGATATGCCTGGTTACTGTGAAAGTTGTCATCTCCCTTTAATGAAAAGTACTGCTTATGGGATCCAGCAGCAAGACACTGTATATTGCATTACCTTGTGTACTCTGGAATTACTGCAGAACAGTTGTGCTACGTTAAATACTTTAACACAGGATGGACATGGCAAATTCCCAAACCTCACAACACTGATGAATTATATATAGCTCTGCGGTAGATATTGGGCAAACAATTCTGTTGTTTCAGAAGAGCACTGAAGAAGCAGAGAAAGTCATGGAAGGTTACGCATGCAGGTCTGTGAATCTTACCCTCGTCCTGCGAAAGACGACCAGAAGACGACCGCGTCCTTGCGTGTTGCCGGACTGCTTTGTATACAATAAAATGTAATGGAATAACATGCAGTGATCAGTAAAACCATTGCAGAACATCTGCTCCAGCTATACGCACCTGCTCCAAAACTTTACCGTCCACCAGCTCATCTCATGGCGCCCGTCTTAGAGGACAGTAGGTGAAGAAGAGGGGGAAGGATGGCAGAGAAGTGAACAAGGGTGCAGCTGTAGTACTGGCTTGTAGTCTTCACAGAAGAACAATGTGAATGTGAATGTGAGAGGGGGTCACATACGAATGTTGATATTTCTCGTACTTTCTCTCCAAGCACCGCACGACTACGTGCACCTATGAGACAAAATGAGCAATATAGGAATACAAGACACTCTAGACTCTGGAGCTTCAAGCAACAGTGTATATAACTGTCTAATTAAAGGCATAGTTCAGGCACTCTGACTATAATGCGGGAAAGAAGGTGAAAACCCTCAGCCCCCTGTAAAGTTACGCCTTGCGAGACAAAGGCGAAGCGGACAGGGAAGCGCAGCCACATCAGTTAGTGCCCGTTGGATTTTTGCTGTACAGTTTGAACATTTTCAGTTGTCTTGCATGCTTGAAACCCAATGAATCCATAGTCTTCATTTGTGTCCGTGTCCAGCCACATGCCCACAAGTCCCTGAATGCAGTCAAGACAGACATGCAGGCAGACTGGCAATCAGACGGACGGCCAGACAGACATTCAGATGAGCCAATAGTGGCTAGACGGTCATGCTAAATCCACACATGCTCGACTTACCTCCCATCGGCCATCCTGCTACAGTCTACAGTGGCAACAGCATCAGCCCTCTGGCAGACACATTTAGCAGCACATGCTACATGCATACCCATGAGTGAAATTGTTTCTGCTTCAGTCTAGGATCATTCCCTCTTCCCTTATCTCACCCCTCTCTGTCTTCTCCACATCTCCCTCTCTCTCCCTCTCTCTCATTCTCTCTCTTTTCCCCCTCGCTCACATTTTTTTTCAGGCATCACATCTCTGTTACTCCCCCCACCACCCCTTCTTTCGCAGTCTGTGTATTCGCACGCCCCGTGTGTGTATGTGTGTGTGTGTCTGGAGAAGAGAGAAAAACGTGTGTGAGACAGAGGGAGCAGGGAGGGGGCAGAAGACTAGAGGAGAGAGGAAGACGGAGAGGGAAATGTAGGGGGAGGGTTCAGAAATCTCAAAGAAGCATCAAGCCTGCATGAGATGAAGCGGAGGAAAATATCACTCGTGTTTCGTGGCACTCATCTCTTAATCAATCTCCCTCACTCTCACCCACTCACTCTCTTTTCTGAGCAGCGCATGACCACCTACTGCCCGGGAGATGAAATGAGCAGCTGTATGAATGCAAGTGTAATGTACACCTATATGCTCCTGAACAGTCAGACCAGTTACAGTTGAGTCAGAATCACCAATTTTGCTAACAATGAGTAGGATGCAGTTTGTCATTCTCCTCATTTACAGTAATTGCCAAAAACAATAGCATGTTCTTCAGACTAGTGGTGCTCAGTCCTGGTCCTGGAGATCTACCAACCTGCAGAGTTTAAGCTTAACACACCTGACCCAGGTAACGGAGACCTTCAGGGGTCATCTGAATATCACAGTCCCGCATGTTGGATCTGAACTTTCAAGGGTTGTAGATCTTTAGGACCAGGATTGGGCACCCCTGCTGTACACACTGGACTTCCATCACTAAGGTAATGAACATAAATTCAGTGAATTTTGGCACATTATATACAATGTAGATTATGATTGTAGTCAAGACTGCCTTTTTTTGAGCCTAAAACCTGTCTCTGACTATGGATAGTTGAGCTTAAGTCAAGACAGAGCTTAACAAACACCAAGTGAACCAGAATGTCCAAAAAATGTAGGCTAGTGTTTGTTTTTATTACACATGGATTGGTCTTGTAAGTACATAGTAATTTACTAATAAATAGTAATGAACATGCAGTCATATAATTTTTTTCTTTTTTTGCAAATTTTGAAATTGCACACACAAAAAAAAACTAAACTGAAAAGCACCCAAAAAATGCCCAAACACTTTTTATTCTAGGACAAGGTGGAAATACGGTGGCACCAGGTTCAACACAAACTTGATTTCACCTCTGAAGATGGCGCAATGCTCATTCGGCCACAAGTCAGGCCTGTTAACACATAGCTCTGCTCACCAGGGTCCCCCAGAGGGGAGTCTTGGCTATGCCAGACCAACCGAAGATCTGCGGCACTGCAGTATCACTACTTTTAAGGGGGATTCTGTCTTTGAGGCTTTCAGTCATAATCCCACAGATGGTAGCTTCGCCCCAGTGACTCCTCAGCCAAGCAGACACACCAAATGTCTCAACCTGTGGTTCCTCTTATAATGAGCAGCATTACTATTGCAAAAACACATCAACAGTAGGGTCAAACGAACTCATCTCAGGATGATCAAATCCCTTCACTGTTAATGAATGAACAAGCCAATGCTTGGAAGGAAGTCATCAAAGTATGAAAGAAGGATGTTGCTCTGGAAAAGTCAAAGAAATCAGATAAAATTTGAAATGCTTTTTAAAAAAAATGCATGACATGTTGAGAAATGAGACACATTGAGCCATGATTCCATTACACCTGATCAGACCAAAATACATGACAGAAGAGGAAGTCCAGAAGTGGTTCTGTCATTTTTTTTATTGATTTTTTAAATTGATAACTTCTTTTTGCAACAAAAACTAAATCTGCTATTTGGCTGTAATAAGAACAATTGTAATCATACTAAATTGGATGTTGTCCTCAACAGAAATAGTATTCTTGCTAATCATACAAGTTTCTCTTGTGGTACCTTTTCAGTGAGCTAGATATGACGTTTTTGTGATAAAACTGAATTTTGTGATGCCAGAATTAGCCAAAATAAATAAAGAGCGTTTGCACATTATCGTCTCAACTGTCTCACGTATAGAGCCATCACATTAATGTCCAGCACATAAAAAAAAGTCCAAACTCAAGCCCAAGGCCAGAATTGAGTACTACAGCCCTGCTCCAGATGAAACAATCTGCTATATACTGTATGACAGGCTAAAGATAATCAATAGCAGGCTAAAGTTCATTACAGGAATAGTTCAGTCAGAAATGATTGCTTACAATAAACTGAATCTAGCTGCTGCCGCTTAGCAACATGCAAATTACATTAAAGTCATATTCATTTAAAGGCCTAAGGCTGCGCTATATGGTAATATTTCATGTTCTCTCTTACAGAAATGCAAGTGTAATATATAGACTCCAGGGCCTGAAGCTTAAAGCAACTGTCTTCAATATATCAAGAAGAAGAAGAACTTTAATTAATCCCCCTTGGGGGAAATTCTTCTCTATGTTCAGCCCATTTGTGATGCACACACACTAGAGGGCAGTGAGGTGAAGCCTTCATCCACACCCCTTATTTTACGGCAGGTCCGGGAGACTTGTCAGTCCCCAGCCCACTTCTGTAACCCTAAAGCCGTGACTGCTCCCAGCATGTAGGGCTAATAAAGGACTAACTTTAAAGAACAACACACTCAAAGTGCTGTTGCTGCTAACAAGGAATAGACATCATTATCGAAATGACATTAAGCTATATAACATCAGTAGCTGACAACTTTAACATGTGGTTGAGGTACTCCTTTAAATGCCTAAAATTAAACAATGTTAATACGACATAAAACATAAACTGATGACACATAATATATAAAGACTTTGGAGGTATATATTCTATTTATGGTGGTCAATAATAATATTTTAGTCTGAAATCAAGTTGCCACTAGTTAGCAATGTTAAATTCTGGTGACTATTACAGTGGAACCTCGGTTTTGGTCATTAATCCATTCTACAGTGTCTGATGATACCCGAAACAAACAATAACCGAACCAGTATTTCCCATAAGAAATAATTTAAATCCAATTAATCAATTTCAGACACTCCACAATATTAACAAAACATTTTTCTTTCTCTCGAGGTGTCTTCTTCTTGCTCTTTCTCTCGGGTCTCAGTGCTTTTGGACCAATTTTTGTTTTTAGAGTATGCCAAGTTTGATCCATCTAGCATCTTTTGTTTTGTACAATTGTTCTTGGGGTTCTCAGCCACGTTTTGTTTTAGCACCGGTTTTGCAGTACCGGGTAGCAGTGCAGTAGCGCTGTGCGCCGTCACTTTAGTGTGACATGTTTTAATTTGTTTTGAGTGTTATCAACAAGAAACAATGCCAGAGAAAATAGAAAAAAAAAACAGAGAAACAACGAAAAGCCACAAATGCATGAGTGACGAATGCGTGGGTGGATGCTTTGTTTTGACTAAATTAGCAGCGAGTCACATGGGCACATTGCCGAAAACTGGGCAGATGAACAATAACTGGGACAAAATTTCTCCCCAAAAAGTCGATGATAACCAAACTGTATGAAAACCAGGGCAAACAATAAACAAATTTCCAATGCAGTTTCCATTCATTGGTAACAATGGTGGTGTGGTTTAAATTAGTGTTTAAAACATTATTTTGTTATATTGTAAGAAGGCATGGTTACAGTCTTGGGAAGAATATGCCAAAATGTAGCCTAAAATGGCCGGTTTCAGTTTTCCCACCATAATGGGATAGTTTGAAAATGCAGCCGCAAGTGACAATTTGAAGGTATAGTTGTGTGTTTTGGTGCTACTTTCAGAATTATAAAATATAATAACATTCTTATATTATTAACAATATAATGAGAATGCTGATGATAATACCAGCGTAAACAAAATGCTTCACAACAATGTAAATTAGCATATAAAATTAAGATTTAATTAACAGAAGATTTTGTAAGATTAACAGACGTAAGAATAAGTATACTTGTAATTGTTTTCTTTAAACACTTTAGATTTTGGGCTGAAAGAGAGGTTTTAGACAGACTTTTGGCTGGGTGTTTTGCTGTACCTGGCAAAATCTAAAAAACAAAAATCCTCATAAATTTTTTTAGATTCTATCTCTCACAGTTGAAGTGTACCTACAATAAAAATTACAGACCTCTCCATTCTTTGTAGGTGGGAGAACTTGGAAAATTTGTTATATGATAATATTCCATTACTAGTGCACCACTTAGTGAAATAGAAATGGCATCATGCTAACTGGTAACTACTAGTTTCCATTCATTGTAAATATTAACATGCATCACTAAGCTATTTATTTCCAGGCATAGAGATTAGAATCACATTACACAAGCAGTTATACAAAAAATAACTTTCACAGTTTCCTAAGGTCTATTTAAAGCCTTTTAAGAAATAACAGCCACTGAGGTGTCTCAATATATGAAGCTGATTGATGACGTGAAGGCAAAGAACTCTGTGATTTGAAGAGGATGATGAGACACCTCAAAGACCTTTATTCAGCTTATTATGCCAGACATGTACCGGTAGACATTTTTGTGCATTTATGTATATAAAAACATGACAAACAATCTAAAAAGAAGAATTTATCACAAAAATTTTATCATTTGTCAGTCAACAGACAGACTTTTTTTCATTAACAGATCTACTTCAGAGCTGTCCTGTTATACAAAAGTAATGCACACCTGTCAGCCAATCAGAAAATCTGAGTATTTACAATACAGTATTGCATTGAACAATGACAGGAGTGATGTATTGTTGTATGGCACAGAGTGCTGAGATGTACTATGGCATGGAGTGTTGTATTGTACTGTATGACAATGAGTGTTGTTTTGTAGTATGACATGAGCATTGTACACAAGGTAGAGTTTATACTTGTAGCTGGACTCCATGATCCGGACCAAGCAAGAAAATTGATACACTGTTATATTTTAGTGCTGGTTTGGTTAGCGTTCACACTGACATATTCATCATAGAATCAACGTGTTAAAAATAGTGTATAACTGACTTATAATGTATATTTTGTGAGACAACAACAAAAAATGCACTGTGCTGCAGGGTTGTGAGGATTGTGGTTTTTATGCCAAATTGGGCTATTTTGAAAAAGCAGTTACAGGTAAAATGTAAAAAATTGCAGGGTGTTGTTTTTTTGGGCTACTTTACAAATGTAGTAAGGCGAAAAAATGATTTAAGAGAAGTACAATGGCATTCATTTTAGATGGATAAAAAAAAAAATCAATTTTAGGCTACCTTAAACTTGTGTAGCGTGGATTTCTGAAAGACATTTGGGTGGATAATACTTTAGTACCTGGCAACCCTGCTACACTATACTAGACTTTATACATGGTGACATTTATACCAAATTAAGTCTCAGCAATAAAATGAGAACGGGAGTCAAAACAGCACCAGAAAATCCTCCTTTACAGTGAGAAGGCCACTTTGTCCATGCCTGAACCCAACTGCAATGATAACTTCAGCATTCTTTTGTTAGATGCAGCTGAAACATTTACCGTTGCATTTTGTGGCATTGTGTCCTGTGTTTGGTCTGTTTAGATGCCTTTAGTTTATGCTGCACTCATACTTAATACAAACCACATTAGATTTAGTTTAAAAATGGACTGAAACTGACCTGCTCAGGGGGTTTCGGTCTGGGCACTAGAATTCAGCAGACTGTGTTCACACTTGCTCTAATAAACCACATTAACAGAGCAATTGGTAAAGAGTTCATTTTTACTGAACCAAAGCTGACAGATGTGAACACACCCTAAAACACTTTCTATACCATTTAAGATTACCTTAATACTACAAAACCTTTTGGGAAACTGGGACCTGGCTGTTTTTCCATTTGGGTGGGGGGTTTGGGATGGGCAAAGTGGTTGGTCCAGTGTTGCCCCCAGTATTGAACCCAAGTCAGTACTTATGGTGATTTGGCATTTGAGCATTTCCTGCTCTACAAGAACAGTCATGAGTAAAACGTGAGCACAGAACATATACAGTAAATATTGTACAAAATACACTCTCACATAGACTCAATCTAAAGACAGTGATGATACAGTGTTGTCTCGCATCCTCATTAGCAGGTTATGCTACAATAAGCCAGACGGTGGAAATGTGCTCATTTCATTGATTTATGACACAGCGGTACAGTGAAGAGGGGGTTGCTCTCAGAAAGAAGGAAAATGGAGACAAAGACAGACACCAAGATGAGAATGAAGCTTGGAGAACAGAGGCTTCAACGTGCACATGTAATAAGACTGAAATCCTTTTGTTTCTGTGCCAAATCTTCCTGCTAGGTGGCAGCGTTGGGGTCTGCAATAATGAAGATGTCCGGACAAGGATGACAAGCAACATGAAAGAAAAGCTATAGATTACTGAAGCACTCGTTTTAGAGTTAAGAGTGTTCCCGGCATGCAGAGGGAATTTTTAACAGGCCTAATTTAAGCCCTTCTAATGTACGTACACACTGCAGCTAGTAGCTCTCTGTCTTTTGTGTTCACTTTCTTTCTATCTCTCTAATGTTTCTTCAAGATGTTTCTCAGTTTTCTTCACAAAGTGATACAATACATTTCCTAATACAGGGGTTACAATCCAAAAACTTTTTGGATTCATGCATTAGTGCTAACAGTAGCAGTTAACCAGGTTTGCTAATGCTGTAATGGTGATTTAAGTCTTTGCTCTTAGCTGAATCATTTTTATAGCCATCTGCAAACTTTTATGTCTGTTATTTACTTTATTGATTACTTGATTTTAAAAGTAACTAAGGTAGATTACAACTTACTTTATTAGTTACATTCAGCAGTTGCAGACAACACCCCCGACACCTCTACATAAAAATGAAAACCAGTTTTGCTAATACTCACTTTATTGGAAATGCATTTTTAACAGCAACAATGTATCTCCTGACATTTAAAGTTGAACTTAAAAACTATTTCCTGACAAAATACATGTTTTATCTATAAAAAAAAGATTGTTTCTATAAATATATAATAAAATAGTCTTTCTTGACTTCACTTAACATAAATACTTGTTTTTATAAATCTTTCTTGACCTGACATATTTAACTGTTAACACTGTTTTGGCAAAACTGAACATTTAACCTGTTGTTCACAGCATTAGAGCAGAAAGGAGTGGTTTTACAAAACAAAACACAGTGTATATGGTAGTGAGCATGGTAGTGAGTTATAATAATCAAAATTAAAAGAAATAAACATTTGAAGTGTATCAGTGTGTGTAATGAATGAATATAATATACAAGTTTCACTTTTTGAATGAAATCACTGAAATAAATCAACTTTTTCATGATATTATAATTTTATGACCAGCACCTGTACATACGGCCCTACCAACTTCTTCAGCTTTTCCCACTTACTGGTTTTACACTGAAGTCCAGCTTCTGTTGAGAATGGGCCAATTACTAAAATTGATAAACCTTTTATCTTTGTGTATTTACCAGTAATTTATTTATTTGACTATTAGTTTAAGATATTTGGATTGTATGAGACAGTTTTTGTAATATTTTGGTTTAAATTAGATAAATTCATGTTTCTTATGTGTTAGTTCATAGACTAGTATTGCAGTGTCAGTATAAAGGGTTACTGTCTCTTTAAGAAAAATGCTGTTTTGTTTTAGCGAGTGAGTAGGAGAAGTTTGCTGTGGAAAACCATAGCCAGCATTTTCGTTTGATAACCCTTCCCTCCATTGTATACATTTGCGTCACTATCCCACAAGATGAAGTAAAATTGCAAGAAGTAAAAATATATCTTTTTACTAAGGAAAATGATAAAAATAGTAACACACAGTGACTTGGGTAAGTAACTGTAATTTGATTACTGGATTGGAAAAAATGGTCAGAGTAATGCGTTACTGACTTCACTGTCAGAGACACAAGGCAAGCTGTAAACTAATTTATTTAAGTTTATCCATCTATTCTGTTAAAACACAAGCAGCCTTTCCCCAGCAACATTTAACAACTACACCTTAACAACTACAATGCCATTTAACTACACATGCACTAAAACTCATTACACGATCAAGCTTTGCTGAAGTGCAGAGGATCACACTTGCTTTATACAAGCTGTCCGTCCACTTGTGCACAGTGTGAGATAATGGCTAAAATCTTTGGCGTAAGAATAACAGTAGTTCAATGTTGACACTGTATGTCAAGCAATAACAATGAAACTAATGAAATGGTACATCAATCACTGGACATTATTTATTCTAAACACCCTTTTCCACATTTAGCAATATTCACATTGTTACATCCTACTCTTAAAAGAGATGGTTTTTAGTAAAGAAAATGGTTCTATATACAGTAAACCCCCTGTATTCGCGGGGGTTAGAGACCAGAACCTACCGCGAATAGCGCAAATCCGCAAATACTTGTAACCCCCCCCCCTAAAAGTGCTTATAAGTACCTATTTTGATGGTTAAATCCAACCATATGCCTTAAACTATCATCCTTAACACTTCAGAAACACGTGTAAAGACATAGAAAATAAAGTTTACTCTCGCTCTCTCTATCTCCATCTCTCTCTCTCTTTCTCTCTTGCTCTCTGAGAGCCGCTTACACTTCGCCACTGAGAAACCTGAGAAGAAGCTGGGCGTTTAGGGGGCATCTTAAGGGTAAAAGAAAAGCAAAACTAGTCAGGTCTACGGCTCTGCGAAAGTGGCTGTGTGTTGTGTGGATCAACCAATGAGAGCTGGCCTTGTACGGCCATCTGAACACCAGCCAATAGCATTCGAGTATTGGAGCATGCACGTACCCAACTGTTGTACAGTACATATGTTCTACAGAACAAACTGCAAATTTGTGGGTTTTCTGTGAATAACAAGTAGATATGTTCTAGAGAAAATTCCACAAATAGGTGAATGCTGAACCGTGAATAGGCGGTGGTTCACCGTAGAACCATGAACAGTGAAAGAACCCAAATGGTTATTTGCATGATGAAAGGATTCTTCAGATTGATGACGAATGTGCTGTATATGGTTCTATATAGCACCATTTTTACATTTACATTTTTTTTTTTACATTTTTGAGGCATTTAGCAGACGCTTTTGTAAGCGACTTACAATTGGGGGTTAGGTGCCTTGCTCAAGGGCACTTCAGTCGTGACCTGCCCAGGGATCGAACCGGCGAACTTCAGGTCACCAGACCACATTCTTAACCACTAGGCCACGGCTGCCCCCAAAAAGGGTTCCTCTATTAGAAGCTTGACATCGCAACTACAGCAGAACCCTTTTCAAAAAGGTTCTGTATAGAATCATTTACAACACATTCCTCATAATTCTGAAGAACCCCAAGAAAAGAACTCTTTATCCACAAGAACAGTACTTCTATATGATGCTATATATTTAACAGTTTTCTTTACGAAAAAACCTTTGAAGAACCATTTGTTTTTCTTTGGCTTTTGTTTGTTTTTAATCGTTGATTATATTAAAGTATCTTTTTCATAGACCTGCATTCATCTTCGTGCTCTTTGCGCACTGTTACATAATTATCTTGCAAGTACAACAAATTATTATCTAATTATAATTTAAATGATAAAATAATTAGAGGTAATTTTCTTTATTAGTACTTGTTTGTACTTAAGTCAATCATTTCTTACTTAAGTAGGCACCGAGAGCACTCTTTCCATCCCAGGGTTTCTTATGATTTGTGATATGTGCTTCTTGTACACTGAAGATCTTACAGAGCATCTGACCATTTCTCTCTCTCACACACAAAATTATAAGGTTTGTATAGCAACTGTAATATGATTCATTACTTGTGACAGCATTTGATGTTGCCATCTGACACAGCTGTGTTTTGTTGCAGCTGTGATTGGTCTCATTTCCTAGTGCATTGTTTTACAACCTATCATTTTGCCAGCATTATGATCATGATGAACAGCTGATATAGTACAGCCCAGAGAGATGGGCTACATTTACATGAGCATGGTAGCCCCACTAAATTCTCAGTCAGTCAAAGAAAAGGTCTGGTGAATAATAATGAAAGGGTGAATAATGAAACGAGCTGTATTTGAGTGTCTTCTTTCTAATGAAATACATAGTGATCTCTATTTCTGTCTACTGGTTTAATACAAGTATTCTTTTCCTGATGAAGTGGTACTTTAATGTTTGTGATATTTGTTTTGATGCCAAAAAGCAGTCTTCACATGTGCAGCCCTACATCAAAGTGCTGCAAAATATCTCCATGTATGAGCCATGTTTACACATCCAGTATCTACCTCCAGTGGTCTACCTACAGCATGGACTGCATGTTTTAATCGGGTCAACTAAGACCGTAGTGTGGTGGCTGACTGGGTCAAAAAATCACCTTCAGAAACCAAAATCAGACTTTCTTGTCTAGACTTACAAAGCTACCATTTTAAATACTTTTATTCCAAAAAAGCAAGGATTTTTATATGATATGGGCCCCATACTCTCAGTAAACTGTTTTAGGGACACAAAAATGCTAAAGTTTCAGGAGTGAATGTGCAGTGACAAGTAACACACATTAGGCAGGGTTGTTTGCTCATCTAAGCCTCTGAGATGGGTTGCCAGGTACCAGAGGTGGGTAATCCAGGTCCAAAGAGTGAAAATCCACCCCAGGATTTTGTCAACTGCCTTGTTGGTTCTGCTGCAGATATTCTGCAGCAGAGACATATATGAAGGTGGAGCAAAAGCATGGGATGGATTTTTACATTTTGGACCTGGATTACCCACCTCTACCAGTTACAACATATATCCTATACAGAGACTGAGACATAATCTGATTTAAAGGGGGTTTAAAATGGTAGTCTGAATAGTATAAAGAAAGCTGTCAAAACCTTTTGTCTTTGTTAGATGCAGCAGTTTTTTACAGAGATTACTCACTGTATAAGTCTAGAGTTTAAGGGAGTTAAAGTGCATGGTTCAAGAACTAGGCACAAAATTCCAATTGCACAAACCATTTGACCACGAAGCAACTCCACAAACCCAGCAAAGAGTGTGTATAGTGCATGTGTGAAGTAGGAAAAAAAGAACCAAGAGTAGAATCAGCAGTCTGCTGATGTAGGCGCTTTTTCCCCCCCTGAGGAGGAGAAAGAGAGAGGAGAAAAAGAGAGAGAGAGCAAGAGAGGAAGAGATAGAACGGAAAAAAAGGGAGCGACAGAGGCAGAGAGATAGAGAGAGGGCGAGAGCTACAACGCAATGCGGATGCTGGCTGTCTGAGCCACTAGCCAGACACACTGGGGGAGACACGGGTGGCAGACACTGAAGGGCGGGGGGTGCAGAAGAGGGGAGATGCTGAGATGGGAGAGGTACATAAATAAACATGCAAACAGATAAGCGGTGTAAAATTCTGAATTCAAATAAAAATCACACAAATCGAACATTTGAATCAAAAACGACCTTCAATTTTCTGAAAACCTTTTTCCTGTGACTGTTCATATGGTGCATATTGTATATCTGTTCATCTTCCAAAGTCAGAATTGGATAAACCCAGTCGTTTATTTGCATGTCAGTGTACATCATTCAGCTATAACCTTAAAACCACCTCGTGTCTACAGTCCAGGCCAAAAGTTTTGAGACGGACACATTTTGGTTTTCACAAAGTTTACTGCTTCAGTGTTCACGGTGAAAACTCTTTATGTTAAATGCAAAGTCAATCCATGAAAATGAACTGAATCACAAAAACCCCATTTTCACTGCATTTCAGCCCCTGGCACAAAATGACCAGCTAACATCATTTCAGTGATCTTCTCATTAGCTCAGGAGACAGTGTTAACAAGGATAAGGCAGCTGATATCACTCTGTCATGCTGATTGCATTAGAAGAGCAGACTGGTTGCTTTAAAAGAGGGGTGGTGCTTGAAATCTTCAGTTAGCCATGTTTACCTCCAAGAAAACATGTGCAGTCATGATTGCATTGCAGCAGAAGGGCTTCACAGGCAAGGACACTGCATCTTGTAAGATTATCAGAATCAACTACTTATTAAATCATCAAGAATTTCAAGGAGAGAGGTTCAAAGTAGTGAAGAAGGCCTCGGAGCTCCTAAGAAAGTCCAGCAAGTGCCAGGACCATCTCAGAAAGAGGATTCAGCTACAGGATCGGGTCACTCCCAGTGCAGAGCTTACAGGAAGGCAGGTGTAAGTGCATCTGAGGAGAAATACACTACAAGACAAATGTAGGAAATGTAGAAAATAACTGAAAAACCTAAATAATCTCAATTTTTTAAATGCAACACTCCTAAAACGAATACCTTTGTCCGCTCTGAGCTACAACGTTACAACAAAGCTAGTTTTGTGTTTGCATTAGAAAGCTGTGAAGTGTACAATCAAAATCAAGATTGTTCCTCAATCAAAAAATCTGCTATTCCACGAGCCAGGATAATCATAGCAACAAAGCAGTCACCAAAAGCTGGATTTTGCTCTTGACCTTGCAGATGAAACGATCAAATCATAACGCCCAACAAAGTGGCAGAATTGCCTGCAGTCTGAAGTGGTTTAAGGAGCAGGTACTTCACTGAACAAGCTCCTTTGTAAGTACTATAGACTATGGACTCTCAAAGGACCAGATGCTCCTTATGAATTTTAATTGAATTAGATCAAATTTCATGATGCTCTAAATCATCCATATTAGTTAGTATATCATTCCCTCTCTTGGATCACCATCTTCTTGCTGGGATCCAAAGAAGAAGAAGGTCCTGGAGCCGTTCTGTGTCCTTCAAAACCTGTACAACTCTCATTCTCTGCCACCCAGTGGTGCTGTGCATTGCAGTAGGTGTTTGGGTGCTGCCGCGGGGAAAGCTAGAAGGTTGTACAGTTATCTCCGGGCTGTTTATTATGCGAAACCATACAACCAACTACCTCACGCCGCAACGCACAAAGCCCTCTTCTCCACGGTCCCCATAAGCCAGTCCATCCGAGTGGGTTCCTGTCTGGTCTTGTGGACGGTTGCCCACCTGCTTCCATGACATTTCAAACCATGTTCATCACAACCCTTAATATCTCATTTAGAGCCTCTCCTGGCTGTCCCTGTATTGAATTTTGAACAACTTGGACATTTGTGCTGTAGAGTTTATGGCCTCAGTTTAATCGCATGCTGACATTTTTGTCATGATGTCATTATCTGACAGTATCTATGTTCCACTTTATACACAAACAATAGAAAAATGAAAACTAGTAGAATCAGGCCCTAACATTTCTATGGTGCTGTTGACCTCTAGTGGTGGCACAAAAAACTGCATCTCTCTCTCTCTTTCTTTCTCTCTCTCTCTCACTCTCTCAGCTCCAGAGTTTGACCTCCTTCTCTGTTGAATCCGCCCACTTTCAGCCACTGAAATATTCATGCTGCCCTGGTAAGGTTTTCTTTTTATTATCATGAAACAGACATACACAGATTATAGCTCACACACAAACAAGAGTATAAAGTACAGTAATAGCACATCAAATGTCCTCTCCTTTAAAACGGTGAAAAACAAAAATGTGAGGCTAACATTGCTAACAAAAGCTAGAACTCAGTTATCAAGTCTGCTTGATAACTATCTAACAGCTATCTATATATATATATATAACATTATATTATATAGATAACAACTATCTATATAACAGCTATCAGTTATGATGGCTGCCACTATTTTAGCTTCTTATTAAATGTGAAAGTTTGTTTACAATGTCACCAACTAAATTTCCCCACTGAGGGACTAATAAAGGATGCTTATCTTAAAAAACATTAGCGTACAGTATTAAAAACCACATAAACAAGTTTGAGATTACTTAATAGATAAACATGGTTGATGGCTAGTACAGTAGGACTGCAGTTTGCATGATGCTAAATTTTACAAAAAGCACCATGGTACTACAATGGGGGGGGCAGCCATGGCCTACTGGTAAGGATCTGGTCTTGTGACCAGAATGTCGCTGGTTCGATCCCCAAATGGGACATGACTGAAGTGCCCTTGAGCAAGGCACCTAACCCCCTAACTGCTCCCCGGGCGCCGATGGATAAGGGCTGCCCACCGCTTCGGGCACAAATTCTCACAGCCTAGTGTGTTTACTAGTGTGTGTGTGTGTGGTCACATTCTGTTTGCGAAGAATTTGTGGAGGTCAAATTCTGTTGTGTGAAAATCACATTGTCAAATTGGTTAATCTCTCTCTCTCTCACTCTCTCTCTCACACAATCACAGTATTACCCCCAAAAACTTTATTTTACCACTGGTTTTACAGAATATGTTTTTGGACACTGTCCTGGATTGTAGTACCATGGTCTGTGTTTGTAAGGGCTGTTACTTTTTAGCCATGTAGCTCTAGTACAAAACCAAACACAATTTTAGCCTTGCAGTAAAGAAAAACCTTAATTTGAAAAAAAAAACACCTCAGTACTTTCTCCTAGACAATGAGATCAGAAAGAAACTCAAAAGATATTAACTTAAGTCTCCTGCTGCTCAGTTATATCTGCTCAGAGACCTCAGTCATCACGTGTCCTCTAGAGGTTTCATTTCAGTAAGATCTCAGTAAAGGCTCATACTGTGCTCAGATTTACCAGAATAATATTTACTAAAGACTATTCTCAACATGAGCTCAACCATTTGTCTGAGTCTTCTCACTATTCGTATTGTGAATAACCAAAGGTGTCAAAAGTATTGACATTCATTACTCAGGTAGAAGTATAGATACGAGGGTTTAAAAAGACTTTTATAGAAGCTGAAGTATCAACTTAAGCTTTTTACTCCAGTAAAAGTACAAAAGTTCAAAACTACTTAAAGTATAAAAGTAAAAGTAATGTAAGGAAAACAAATACCAAAACTTAGGCTGCCCCTCAGGGGCATGTAATGCACTACCCCACCCCCCACCCCCAAAATAATTTTTTTCTAATGACTGTAATGTTATATTAAAATGGTCATGTTGATGTTTTTGGGATGTACAGGCTGCCTGTTTCAGCTGCACATCTGCCCCTTTAAAATGAAAACATTTTAGTCATTTAAATATATTAGTGGACCATATATGTGTAGTACTGAGCTTACTGGAGAGTGACGAGACACGTGACGTGCAGGTACCAATAGGGTGTCAGAATGGTATATGTTTATACTTCTCATCCAATCACAATCACATTCACTCTTTCTGGATGGCCAGTTTATCTGGATGTTTTTTAAATGATGACGAACCAAAATGAAATAGAAATAACGAGGCTGTTTTTAAAATTTAAGGAGTAGAAAGTACTGATAATTACATGAAAATGTAAGTAAGTAGAAGTAAAAAGTTGTCTGAAAATAATTACTCAGTAAAGTATAAATAACCAACATTTCTATTTAAGTCTAGTAACAAAGTTTTTGTACTTCATTACTTGACACCTCTGTGAATAACTCTCATTTTTGTCTGAACCAGTTCCTCATACCTCTTTGTGGTCTCATAAGGTATTTTGAGTCTTCTTAAGTCACCAAAGAGCAATAAAATTTGTCTCTAGGTCCTTTTGCAAACCTACTGTAAATGTGTTATCAGGGCGTATGCACAGAGAAATGATACTATTAGAGTTGCTGTATAGAGCTTGTATGTCGTTGGCCCTCTTCCCAAGTCTCTCTGCAAAGCTTGCAATTCACACACCAGGGTCTGTCTGCTCTACTGCAATTGCTCATTCAGCAACACCACGACTCCTGAGACCTCTCTCACACACAGGTTCAACTCATTGATTTTCATGTACACACATGCCTTGTTCCCACTTCACATACAGAAGCATCTGCTGGCCAAATGTTCTCCTACAGACAAATGCAAATATGTTTTTACATTCATGCAGTCACCTAGTCTGCCGGCATTCACATAGTCAGCTAGTGTCCAGCTTCATGTTTGAACCTCATGTCTTATATTGGGGATACAACTGCATGCAATAGCTTTAATCTCAGCAGATTTTGTTTGCAGCTACGCAGCCAAACTTAACAGAACGTGTGAAGTAGTAGACTTAGTGACAGAACTGATATCCATAAGTCGAGCTTTATTAAGATATTCAGAACTTGGAGGGAAAATGTAGGGTTAGTCACCAACTAATACAGATGCTGAAAAGGGAAGGGAACACGTGAGCTCACTGGACGGAACTAAAATTTCAAAGAAACTAGAAAAAAGGATGGAAAACAACTTGGCTTAAGGTCCCAGGGTCAGGGCTGAATGCTGTAAGGGGCAGGTGATGAGCAGGGTTAATGAAGATGAGAGAATGCTTGGCTCTGCTGGGTGCGGCACAGTTGCTCGGCTCTGCTGGGTGCGGCACAGTTGCTCGGCTCTGCTGGGTGCGGCACAGTTGCTCGGCTCTGCTGGGTGCGGCACAGTTGCTCGGCTCGGCTGGGTGCGGCACATGAGCTCGGCTCGGCTGGGTGCGGCACATGAGCTCGGCTGGGTGTAGCACATGAGCTCGGCTCGGCTAGGTGTAGCACATGGGCTCGGCTGAGTGTAGCACATGGGCTCGGCTGGGTGTAGCACATGGGCTCGGCTGGGTGTAGCACATGAGCTCGGCTGGGTGTAGCACATGAGCTCGGCTCGGCTAGGTGTAGCACATGGGCTCGGCTGAGTGTAGCACATGGGCTCGGCTGGGTG